>JAYJLV010000056.1:14120959-14131618 GCA_036873485.1 Torymus texanus
ACACACACACACACACACACACACACACACACACACACACACACACACACACACACACACACACACACATATGCACATATTTTGTCATAATATTAAAAAAAGAAAAACGATAAGAATATATGGAGTATAAATAGTAGTACTGTTACATTCCTTCAATCTATTTTAAAAGTTTCTACAAATAAATGCCCCTGCTGGCGCCATCTAACGGCAATCAGTTAGACTTCTCGAATGAATTGAATGAACTCAATGAACATATATTTATAAATACGGATAGAGCATCACAATCTCCTCCACATCCACCAAATGAAAATTATGGTTGATTATATTAATTGTTTTTATTATTCTGGAAAATTGAAACCAAAGATATATGCACTGTATGATTCACATCCCTACAAAATTATGTTAGACAATGGGCCAGTCGTACATTTCTGGTGCATATGGGATTTGAAAGGAAGAATAAAGAGCTGAAAGAGTTTGCTGTTAGTATCAGTTCACATAGAAATTTACCATTAACCATCAGCACAAATTTCTTTCTGTAGGATATCATTATATGTATTAAAAGAAAATTTAAGAGTTTTACAAATAACATTATCTTGTCTGTTTTATTATTATGATATTTTAATAGTATCGAGATGCTAGAAAGATTACAAAGTAAAATAACTGATATTTATAAAAAAATATGAAAATCATTAATCATACTATTAATATTATTATTACAATGAATGTTCAAAATACTTTCAATATTAATATGATGGAATGCATAACTGATGTAGGATTGCACATTTATGATTTATTGAAAAATGTTAATTTAATTTATAATTCAATTATTGATTGGCAAACTCGGAATTGCGTTGTTTAGATTAGTATCGCCAAGAAACTTCATATTCGTTTACATACAATTCGTACACAAAGTTATTTTTTACCAAGAATAAAAAATAATTATTATAAAGGAGATTTTATTAATAAAGATCTAAACAAATTTTTAGATTACTTTAATTATATTTATAACATTTTTTGTTTATCAATTTTTTTCAGTATCATTGGATGACATAGTACCGAATAAAAAATTGTGTACTATGTCGACTACATTAAATAATCCTCTTTTATGTCTTTTATTATTATTTAGTGAGAGTAAAGAATTAATTTTATGTACTTTTTTCTGAAATCTATTATCTATTATATTAATCTTTACCAGAATAAAACAAATTAGTGAACATCCATTTAGTTATAAAGAAAATATAGTATACTTATTCACAGAAGATTGTTTTTTACATACTGAAATGTTAAAAGCATTAATTGAACGCAGATATATTGATAAAGAAAAAATCAAAATTGCAAAGAAAAAGTTAGGTATGACGTATGTACGACTGATTTTAGAGACAAAAAATTAATAGACTTAGACATTAAAAGTCATATAAACGACAAGTCACTAAAATCAGAAATGACAAAATGCATCAAATCATTAAGAAAATATATACGTGAACAGGATATTAATAGCTTTGGTGTAATAAGGGATCTATAAATTCTCAACCTGTCAGAGTGGTCAACGTCTATAGATCTTTTAGAGAAATTATTTGAAGGGTTTCCAATCACAGTGGTGTTATATTTAAACAATCTGCCTGTACCTCCCGTTCAATATCACGAAACTTCGGTTGCGGGGCATGTAGAGGTATCAACAAGACGTACAAGAAAATTTCTAAGGATTATTATTGGCGTAACCAGAGTGCGCACAATGTCAAACAAACAAACTAATACGCGTGAAATCACGGCTTCCACTCATGATAACAGACACACCTTCCAAACCGTTTCACAAAATCAGCATGGATGTAATAACCCACGCAAAGAATCATCCGACAACTACAAATATATTCTCACTATTCAAGACTTTTTGACAAAATATTGCATTTTAATGCCACAGACCAAGACACGCAATTTTTGAATAACATGCTCAATGAATTAGCCAGAATTTTCAGAATAGATAAATACCGATCCAAATCTTAGCACCTTAAAGCTCTGATTGGGAGAAGCGAGTCCGAATCGAATTGGAACAAAGAGCGAGCAAAAGGCTTGAGCATAAGCCAGGGCTCCGCATCAACATCCTTATTCGCTCAAAAGCTGCAGAGAGATTGGCCCTACTTTATTTCTATAGATTTGGGTACATCGACTATTATTATACGCTGCCCGTTGATCACCGCGGGGTGATGCAAATCTTTATTAACTATTTTAACAAGAAAAGCGCGATAAAAGCCCAATAAGAAGAGCATCCCCAGTACGGAGTACGTCAGTCCGTACTGCTCATACTACCTTACACGGAAATCAAGATTACTCGATACCACGCTATGTGTCAACGAGGGATGATAGCCAAACAATACAAAAATCATGAGCGGGTTTACGCATGGCAGACCGAGCCGGAGCTAATGATCCATCAATTCTGTGGTAGTGAAATTAGGAAGGCTGACCACCGAAAGCACAAGAAAAAATGCCATCCGCCATTCTTCCAGTACGACTTATTATAAACAGTTTTAAACTTTACGCAAATACTTTTAAAAGAAGCACTTATAAAAGATTATCAGGTTATGCATTACCCTACCAAATTATTTTCAAAATAATGGTCAGTGCTTCAAAAATCGAGCTTCTATAAAAATAAATCCTTCTAAAATCCCCTCGTAAACTATATTATTCTGTAAAACGAAAAACATAAATTCATATCTTTAACGTTTCATCAAGATTCCAAGTAAAAAAATCAGCAAACTACTGCATTAAGTACTCAACCAAATAAAACTGTAAAACAAAGAAATGGTGATGAAAGACACACATCCTATTAACATTGATTCAACACGTTTCATCAGCGATTGGCTGTATGTTCGGGTGGTTCATTATGGCTCATTACCCAGCCGAGCCTCCGATCCGTATATAACGTATATAAACGTGCACAAGACTTAACTCTACAGCAACGTATATAACGTTTGCACATGAGCGCGAACAAGGAGATGAAAAAAGTCTTTCCTCGCAGTCCAAAAGAAAGAACTTGAAATCCATCGTCTGATAATATACACCCTCGAGCAAGCTCGACTCTTGTGAAGATTCCCTCTTTCCCTCCACGGAATGGAGGAGGGGGAGGTGCCAACTCGAACCGGGAATTAGCGGCTATTTAAGCAAATTGATCGGCACATTTCACGTGTACTCGAGCGCTGTGCCCGAAGCGCTGCTACGCTGCTGACGTCGATTTTTGCACCGGGCAGCAGCATCAGCAGCAGCAGCAGCAGTGTGGTTGCGTGACTACAAGTGCAAAAAGCGGCTTCTGCTGCTGCTGCTGCGAGAGGAGGGAAAAGTTTCTTTTTTCGCTGCTCCTGCTGCTGCTGCTGTTGCTTCGGTTGCACGTACGAAATTTATGCTGATTAAAAACACGATTTACCAGTTTTCTGCGCGAACTTCGTCGTGTAGTACGTGCGGTTTTATAGTATGTGCGTAAAACGCACGAACTCGTCGATCTTCGATTCGGGGAGTCTTTATTATTTTTATTTATTTTTTTTTGACAATGGAGAGAAAAGAATATGGTTGGGTTGTGACGTTATTGAATCTTTTAGAGAAGTTTTAAAACAAGGTTAGTCGAAAATCGTGACTGTGAAATATTTCAGGTTATTCATCTTGTATGAAAATGTATTTTAACGTAAGAACAAAGAGGTATAGATTTCTGAATTTTATTTCGTGTTTAATTTAGCATATACAATAGGTAGAACTATACAGAAAAAGATACTGTACGATTTTTTTATAGGTATTTTATAGCTATCTGAACATTATTGGAGACGTATAGATTATTTGGTATATAAGAAATTACAAACGACTTTAATTGCAAAATACGGAGCTAGGTAAAAAGACAACATCATCGCAACTTCAAAAACTTCAGCAATTTACAATAATTGAGTCTTCTCTTCCAATACCGTAGATTTCAGTTCAATAATTGGCGTTATTATAACTACATTAAAACTTACACTATACTTATCGACCACCCAATATTTCATCCTCAGTGGATATTTATTACATCAAAGCAAAAAGTACAAAAAAAACCTCGGAAAAGTTCTATACAAACACACCTTACAAAATAAGTAAATATAATTTTACACAGAAAGATCAACATCGAAACACAAACATCGAAAGTATTATGATTAATAACACTTAATATTATCTACATTGTGGTATTTTATTTTTGTATTATGAAATTTTTTTGAGAGGTACAAATTGAACAAACATCTTTTTCAGTGATACCCAATTTAAGTAAGTTAAGCAAATCATGCCTTTCACAATGACAACTAATAAGATAATTACAAAACTCCCTCCTTCCTAAACAACCCAAAATACGAATACAATTAAAAGCATCTTCACTACCCTCATTCGTCAAAATCATTCTCAAAACCAAGCACATGCGAAACGTGTCTCACAAGGCAGAGGAGAGAGGCATCGATACACATCCTAAAGTGCAGGCAGTGCATACAATTAAATTTAAGAGCAGACAAGAATGCGCAAAGTGCAGGCGCAGAGAGAAACCAGAGAAAGAGAAGGGGGTGAGAGACCGAAAGAGCGAGAAGAGAGAGAAAGAGAGAGAGAGAGCTACGATCTTTTTGCCCTTGCTCGTAATCGAGTTGCGCGTGTGCGCGCAGAGTTTGCGCGAGAAGGCCCCTCATCATCCTCATCATCATCATCATCATTATCATCGCGGCGCACTGCGCGTGCGCGCGTGTTTGCTCTACGGCGAGAGAGAGAGAGAGAGAGAGAGAGAGAGAGAGAGCGCGAGTTGGCTCCAGCGAGCCGCGAGCAAACAAAATGAGAGCAGTCGGAACGGAGCCCGTCATTACCGGGTTATTACCTAAGTATCGGTGAGGAGAGAGAAAGAGAGAGAGAGGATCATCTGCCCGGATAAAAAATTCATTCCTCGCTCGGCTGAAAGCCTCTTTATTATCTCCTCACCTTAGCGCACGCTTCTCTTTCTCGCTCTCTCCTTCGTTCTCGCGCATCCGTGCGCGCGCGAGTTTACTTTTTCAGGACGAAAGGCAACAAGATCCGGTCCGAGCTCCGTCAGGTACTGGTACAAAGTGCCAAAGACGTAAAACGCTAATGTGTGCGCGTCGATTTCGAAAAGAGAGTAATTGCCGCTGAAAGGCAACTGGGCGCCGGCTTCGTTCTCCCCTCTTGTTTCCCCTTTCCTGCTCTATCTCTCTTTTAGTGGATAATGAGGATGTACCGAGCTGGTTGAATACGTTTCGGAACATTTGCGAAAATATTCGGTTTTACCGGTTATTTGTATTATACTTACTTCGCTGTCGTAAATCATGTGAAATCGTCAAGTCGAGACGGCAAAAGTTCAGCAAATCAATTGTAATACGATTGCGTGCCGCAATAAACTAATGAGCCAAAAATACAGTTTATTGGAGCATAAACTTCAGCTAATATAGATTAGCTGTTAGAGCAAAGTAAACATGATCTACAATTAAAAATTCAAATTCAAGCCAATTGTTCTCATAATTATATATAAAATAGCGAATTGACATAAATAGAAACACAAGTCTATAATTTTGTAAAACCATAATGCGATCATTTACCGATGATATTAACTGTAATAGTGCAATAAATTTTACAAGCAAATTGCTAGTAGAATTTCCTAATCTTACTCTCATGTGACGTTCGCCGTTACACTTTTCATTTCATTTTGCAATTCCATATAAAAATCTATTGAAATGAAATTTAATGCAATGATTTTTTCGACGTATAGTATAATGTGTACGCGCATTTGAGAAAATTTTACACTTTTAACTTCATGGTCTTACGACAAACGAGGACATTTAACTCGGGAATAATTCGCGCGAGTTATATAACTCTACGTCTCGGCGCATCGACGCATCGGTCAGCCACGGCCATCTTATCGCTGCATACCGGATGCACTGCGAAACTGCAAAGACAAAGGGACAGATAAGCAGACAATGAAGATCATACTTTCTTACTCTGCTCTCGCACCGGTTCAACTTCAACCGATTCAAGCTGTAAAGTTGTACATTTTAGTAAGAGTCTTTAACAAACGAATGTGTTCTATTATTCTATAAACTACTGTTACCTTGGTTGAGTGCGTGTACCTGTGTGTTCCTCTATTTCCCAACACCATCGGACACCTTCCACTTAACTGGCGCTGCGCGGACAGGATTCTGCGAGGTTGCTCAACAGATTCTTCTCCAAACTGCTGGACGAAAATCATCACGGAAAAGCAGCCGGTGTGTCAACCCCGTCGTCGTAGATCCACACCTACATAAACTCTGAAGCCCACCTGTACGCAGTGACTCACCTGGAATCACCAAAGCATAAACAAGAAATAGTAAGTCTTTGGCATTCCTTAATTCCCACATAACCTTATCCTTATAAATACGATTGATCGCGTAAAATAAATAATAAACAAAAAGCGAAATGTCAAATAATCAACAACAAGCAGATCAGGAAGCAAATCAAGCTCCAATCTCGATAGAACAATTTAAATTAAGATTATCTATATGGCGCGAAGCCATCCCCGTGTATGAAGGAGGTACGAAGTTCCTATCACATTTTTTACAGAGGTGCGAAAGATTTGCCGCGAATCTAGCGACGAACGACGCCACGTTACACGAAGCTTTATTCGCTCTTATATAAAGCCTAAAATCCGAGAACAGGCATTAGATTTAATAATTACTAATAATCCGGCAACGTGGGCCGTGTGTAAAACTCTTTTGATAAATCGGCACAGCGATCCCAGCTCGGAAGATTTATTATATGTATAATTAGTCGATTTTATTTTCTTTATGCTGTGGTACTGGGCTTTTTATTGTCCGTGCGCGATGGCCGGGAGATGACCCTCCCTGCTGCTGCAGCGTCCTGTACGGGTGTTACCAATACCTGGGGGTGTGCTGCTAGAAAAATTTTTTTACCGGCTAGTATGGAGCCCCCCCTTCCCCTTAGACGGAACGACCAGAACAGTCCCAATATTATCGCTATTATCGCTAAAGATCCCCCCGAGTAAGAGGCTACCTGTTTCGCGGATATGATCTCGTCGCTTACGGTGTCGCGTTGTTCTAACTCTCGCGCCCGATCGATAATGTTCCTTAATCCGTCTCCCGATTCTAAGAGCCGACTATGCGTCGGATCATTAAGGAACCCCCGGTAGTGTTAGAAATGATACCTGTGATATTAAGAACGCCCTTCCCGTAGGGTACTGTATGAAATTTTGTAGTGATCTCATGGATAGCAAAGAGCCGAATGGATACTGAGCGTGCCGAGCATCCCGATGGTAGGTTGATGATCCCCATGCCCTGAATGTCGAGTACTCTATCGGCGGTCCGTGGGCAGGTGATCGTGAGTTTGTCCTTTTTATTAGTTGAATAAATCCAGGAGTTGGCGGAGCTGGTTCAGGCCCAAAACGTGCCTTCGAGCTTGATGACCCTCACGTCGCATTTAGCGATGTCCGGAATTTTAAGGCCTACCGCCAGGGCTACTTCGCAGAATGCACGTTCGCCGATTGCCTGCTCAGCTTCGGTGTTCCGACAGATGTACAATCCCTGGCTAATCTGCACTGGGCTAGTACTTCTGGATGGATATTAATATACGCATCGTTCGCCCGGCTAAGTGCGAATGAAGGGGCGCTGGGCCATAAGTAGGCGTACACTGTTGTTTTATTCGCCTCGGCTTGTGGTATTGGCCACGGTGATGCTTTGTACAGATCATATCCGCCACACATATAAGATGATCAATGTTAAACGATTACATTTCCATGACACGTGTTGTATTGTCTTACATCAAATCATGTTTTATTTCTTTTCACGCGATAACAAAAATCCTGACAATTATAACAAAGACATTTTAGAGCGACAGATTTATAAGCATCAGACATAGCATCCACCGTTACCAATGAAATTTTCGTCAGCATTTTTATAACACACATAACGTCTAACAATGTTATCATTTGTCTCCATGTCGTCAGAAAAATTATCACGAAACTTCTTGAAACCTAAACCGCTACTCATATAATATAAAAACATAATACAATATTGACCACATACATCGGACTTGTCATTTTGGAGTTGAACTGCGTTCCACCGAAATGTTTTACAATTTTTTCGCAAACGGTTTATGTAATCCGGTATAATAGGCGGTAATCCAAAACTGTCAAAGTACAGCCCGTCAGAAGATTTATTGACGTAGTACGTGACTCAATGCATACCAGGCTTTGTATGATCATCAGTGTTTACGATGAGGGCTGTCGGTTTCGTCCACATTCGGGGGATTTGATCGGCTGGGAATACACCTACAGTATGCGACCGGATTTTTGAAAGGGTCTTTAGTATTTGAAGACTGTCCATCGTGAAGATCGATTAAATTTTTATGTAGATAACCATCGCGTAAGGATAAATAATTTTTCAAACAATAAGCGTTATTTAGTGCACAGCGATATTGATGACGCGAAAATTTTAAGTTGTATGCCATAAAGTACTATCGACAGGTCGGCTATCTTTATAAGGTCCGCCAGGGTACCGTCCCCGGCCTGTATGGGAAACGCGGCGTCGTACACTAATTTAGCTACCAGCCTTGCCGTTTCTTGTATCTGCACCGGGTCGATAAACTGCGGGTAAATTGACCCTTAGGCTGCGAACAGAACAGCGTCCGTTAACGTTTGTATGTTTATTTCATAATACAACACGTGCTCTTCTAAAAGGTGTATAGCTTCTGCGAAGGCCTCTTCCCCCTGATCTTTCTCTAAGGCTCGCATGCTTCTTTCCAGTGCCTCTATTTTGTCTTGAGTGAGTCGAAATTCCATATATATGATTTCCGTCTAGTTTACCAGTAGCTTTGATAGTTTCGCCATTTTTGCGTCGTTTCTTGGTTCCAATTGTAGAGTAATTCCGCCCCTTGCTGCGCCAAGGGTTCCAGGTCTATTTGTTGGATTATTTTCCATGAGGTAGTGGATACGACCAATGGGTCCATCCTTTCGACTAGCAACCCTGGCTTCGTTTTGATGGTTCTTGCCGTTGCTTCTGTACTTTTAAGGTCGCCGTGAGATCTGCAACAGATCCATTCTGATTTATTATCGCCTCGTTAATGTCAAGTTTTCAAATTTAATTTGTCTAACTACAACCGATTTTTTATCTACCTAGCTAGCATTGACGAGTCTGCTATTTTTATGTTTCCTTCGGACAACGGCTGCGTTGCGTTCCGACGCTGACTTGGCTGACGTCGGTAAGCGATACCGCGTGCTTGCGCTCCGCTTGTTTATTCTAGCGGCCGCTTACCTTGCGCTTGCCTTCCCCGGGAAGCTGCGTTGGCTCTTTGGGTCCTGGTGATGGAGCTGTATCACATTTCCGCGGTGAGGTACGAGCAGTCTCGTTGTTACTCTCGTTAACGCAAGATTAGCCCTGTTCGTCATGAATTATGTGTCAGTATTTGTGTTTCTTCGGACCTTATTGGCGGCTGCCTGGACTGTGGTCCGGTATGCCAGGAGGTCGCCCGGAGCTCGACTGCGGCGCTTGCAGCGATCGTCGTAAAGCCCTTCCCCACGCTCCATCCGCCGAGGGAGGAGCCGCCCTGCCATTTCTGGTCCTCTGGACTGGACCCACTCGGGGTCGGTTCTCCGGCGGTCCTTTGGTATCGCCTACGCTCTGGCCGCCGGCCGCCAGCGAGGGTCCAGTCCGACTCGTGTCTGCATCCCAGGATACCATTCTCAGGGCCGAGAGCCGGCCGACACGGTCATCTTCGTCCTGGCGACCCACCCTGGGTTCCAGGACGTAGTCTTGCGCGTTGCAGAGTCGTTCAGTCAGCGAGCCCAAGATCGCGCATGTATTCGACTGGAAAATGACATGCTTCAACCTGATTACCCTTGTGCCATGGATGAGGACCGGGAGCCGGAGGGGGCTCTCGCAATCCACTTATACCTCACCTACGGCCCCCCTCCGGAAATCGAGGACCAGGGCCGTACTTACGGGAAGAGACTAAACCTTCAAATGGGCCAGGGTCATTCCGACATGGTTTTTGGATTCTGTGAGCTGTGCTCGGATCCATTGTCCATTTGGCGGAATTGCCGGTCCTGCTTCGAGTCGGTGTTCTACAGGACCGCTCCCGACGTGATTCTAGCCTGCGGCTCCGTGGATCATCAGTATGACCTCGCTTGTTTCATCTGCGAACGCTGTGGTGACCTCAGGCAATTGGCCGAGCCAGCCTGGTGAAGCCGCGTTTCACACTTGCCGAGATGTATTTTATATTAGCCTTAGATACTTCCAATAAATGCGCCAATGGTTCATATTATATTTGTTGTTTGTTTCTTTGTACCTATCCTTGTTGTCCCCTCCTCTCATTGTTACTATTATTTTTTCTTATCTTTTTGAATAGATTACACAAAATTACCTTCAGACTCAGATACAATTCCAGTAATTGGCCAGTGCTTGCTCGCCTCACAGGTGGGCTGGGACGTGGTGGTTACACTCGCCACGTCCATTGTGGAAAAGCTGAACTCCATTTGGAGAACAGAAGAGAGAAGAGGAGACAATGACAGCACGGACAAGTGAGATTGCGCTGAATAGCGCGGAAGAGGGCCTTTGAGGCACACACTGCCACCGCGAAGTAATGCCTTGCGGCGGTTTCCACGGGTGCAGTGTG
>JAYJLV010000056.1:14131718-14144958 GCA_036873485.1 Torymus texanus
ATCAAAATACATAAGGATATGATAGTCAGTGCTCTGGGTTTGACCACTTTCTTTTTTTTGTGTGGCTGTGTAATTATAAATTAATAATTTTAAATTATGAAATAAAAATAAGTATTTGTGATGTTCTAATTATGATTCGTGCTTGTCGAAACCAATTGTAATTTATTGAGATTTGCTGCCTGGATAAATAGTTTTTGTCCTAAATCTTCAATTAAAAAACTTTTTAGGCCTTTAATATGGAGATATGGATGGTTATAGTAATAACTATAATAATTACTCCAATATTTTTATCTGCAATGTGGAAATTCACCAAAGGCTACGATTTATCTTCTTCCATGGTAGAAGAATATCTTCGAGTTTGGGGTATCTACTGTCAAAAGCCACTTCCAGGTGACAATTATTTACTTTTATTAAAAAAAAGAACACCCAAACGTTTTTTTTTTTTTGTAATATGTAATTTTTACGCGATTAAAAGCATGTTTACGCACTTAATTACAAGGAATGATCTCGTACACACTAGCCGCTTTCAGAAACAATATTTCTACGTGCCACCCCTGAACACGAAAGTTTTAATCTAGATAAAATCAGCACTCCAAATGTCGGTCTTTTCTTAGTACATAATAAAAATATAGGGCAACGTCAACAAATAGATAGAAAAAAGAAACACCAATCGAATGATTAATCAACAAACAACTTTTGGCTGTATCTAGACTTTCCTACGGTATCGTCACTGCGAGTTGCTTACATTTCGATTTTCATGCCATCGCTGGTCCTCTTTGCCGTTTATTCGGCTTATCTTACAAGCTATCACATGGTCTTCACGCCAAGCATACCCTTCAATTCCTACGAGGGCTTTGTCGCGGATGGAACGTACAAATTAATAATTTTTCGTAGCAGCTCTAGTCATGATTTATTTAAGGTGCGTATAAATTAAGCAGTCAATAATAGAATTAATGAGAATTAAGAATAAACTATAATTAAGTTATAGATGATGTAGTTAAAGTAAAACAATATAAACCTAACAAAACTTTTATTTGCTATAGCTCACCAATATATCTGTGTTTAAAGAGATGGCAAAGTTATTAAAGAGTGATGATGAATTACCATACAACATATTTGAAGCAATACAGCAAGTAAGATATTTTATTTTTATATCATAATTCCTAAGAAAATAATCTGTGAATAACTGAACTTTTAATTGCCTACTTTTGTTATGCGATTTATGGTACTATTTTTTTATGTTAATAATAAAAAAAACATAGAGACTGGGATTATTTATAAATAGTTGAATAATGTTCTTTTGTGAAGCTATCCTTATGATCAGTCAGCATATTTTATAACTGTCTTTTATTGATCCTGATGATTCGAGATTTCGTAAATGTTTTAAACGTTGAATCATTTGTTTTCCTACTTATTTTAACTTTGCAAAATAAACATATACTCAACGATATTGTATTATTTAATATTCACAATTATTATTCATAATTTCTTTTTTTTTAATTATCTGAAAATCAATATAATCAATTCAATACGCACATTCTAATATCAATTACTATTTAGGTGTGTAATGAAAAAGTTGTACTCTACACGAACCAATTATTTGTCGAAAAAATTAGTCGCTATTCTCCATGCGAGCTAATGCCATTAACGCAAGGAAAACTAGATAATGTTGGATTAACGTTAGTAAAGGATAGTCCTTACACCGAAATTTTTAATCACAAGTAAGATGAACGAGTAACTTATTTTATTTTTTACTTTTATAAGATCTCATTAATATCTAATTTAATATCTATAGCTTGAAAATTTTACTTGCTTACGGAATAATTGAGTGTCTAAAAAAACGACATTACAGAAAATTTGTTTACAACGATTCCAACTATCTTCCTATTTCTATCTGGGAAGTTGTACCTACTTTAGGGATCTTGTGTATAGGCATTGTATTATCCTTACTATTATTATTTTGTGAACATATTTCGATTCGTCGATTATTCTTTAATAAAAGAAAGAGAATCAATTTAGATTGCCCAAGTAACATGAAAGCAACGATATTATTCGAGCAATATAACGGTCTCTTATGACTTTGACAATAAAAACAATATCACTACTATGAAAAGAAGAAATCTGTAAATATTGTAAAAATATAATGTCCTAATTTATACATTGACTGTTTTATTATAAGATGTTTCTATGGGCAGGTTGTTTTTTATTTATTACTTTTGGATTTAACAAAACCTTCGCAATTATGAATGACTCACAATTGATAGACCATGTAAATCTTGCATCGGATATAAAAAATTACTACAGAGCGTCTAGCGTCTTTAACGTGTACAATGATAAAAACGCAGGTAATTTAGCAACTATTTATATTAAAAATTCACGTAACTGGAAAAGACTTTTAGCTTGAAGAATCTTTTTAGGCACAAAGACGATAACAACGATGTGTCGACTGTCCCATGTCTTTTCTGCTAATAATATTCTCGTCCAGAGCATCAAACTCAGTGAACTACCAAATTACGTCAAGTACTATAAATACCGAACACTTTTGCCGCTGTATATAATTACTCTGAAAACGCAGCTCGACCTTACCGAATTTTCAAACTTCGCAAAGAATTTCAGCATGTCGCGGAACTTATGGCTTATATTCTTTTACAAATCTAAAGAAATATTAAGATATTGTCACAAACCCAATAAAAACTACTTCAATGTTGCCTTCGACACGAAGCTGTTAGTAAAATGTGAAGATGACATTGTCATCAGGGAATGGTATTCCTTGCCCGAGAAACAAGTAAAGATGAATAAAATCGCCGTTTGGACACCATTTAACGGATTCGTAAAGATAGACAATCGTTCGATATGGGAAAGAAGGGACAGTTTGGATGGGATCACAATCAAAGTATCATCAGTGAAGGTAAACTTCTATACCTTAAAAATTATTCCATCATCTCAAAATATAATACTTTCAAAAAAAAAAAAAAAAACAATTCAGGAATCCACGTATGCAGTAACCGAACTCGAACGAACACGGGGCACCTTGTACGGCTTATTCGGTAGCGCGTTACGCGAACTAGGCGACACTATCAACTTCACAGCTGAGCTGATCTCCACCGAGGATGTTTATGGGACTTACTGTCCTAAAAACAACCAATGGTCAGGTGTAATTAGACGGTTAGCTGACCGAGACGTCGACATCGGTGTCGCTGAATTCGCTCCCAGTAAGAATCGAATGGAAGTCGTGGATTTCACGGTACCGCTGCTGCTGACTCGCATGAACCTGTACCTGAGACAACCTAACATGTCTGCTATCATGTGGTCCACATATGTGGAGGTAATGGTAGAATAACTTTCATGAAAATGAATAGATATTGATTTAATGTCTTCAAAAATACTCCAGGTCTTCGACAACAGAATATGGACCTCGAATTTGCTCCTTATAATCATCTGTTCATTCGGAATAGCAATAATAATGTCTAAGTTTGGAAAGAAGAAAATCCTAGCACTTACAGCTGAAAATTGGTTTTACATCTGGGGAATTCAGTGTCAGCAGGGCCTTCCAGGTAATAAAGAAAATGATCTGATAAATAATTATATGTTGGTATGCAATCGATAGTAAATTCTCATTTTATTTAACCTTAGCTTTCCCATCGGCGCTGTCGTTAAAACTGGCATTTATGTCATTCTTCATCTTCTCGATGGTAATTTACATCGGATACTCCGCAACCTTAACTAGCTACCTCACCGTTTTTACACCAAGTTTGCCATTCTCCTCTGAAGCCGAATTCATGCAGGACACGTCGTACAATTTAACTGTATTACGTGGAAGTGTTTATCACGACATATTTGAGGTATTTACCACAATTAACAATCATTTCTCTCCAATTAACAATCCCTTGTTTAATGTATTCTACAATATAACATTTCGATCGAAGCGCTCGACTGACATGATGTCGGAACAGATGAAGAAAAGATTGAAGAAGACCGAGGATTTGCCTTACAATATGATTGACGCGATTAATCAAGTATGCAACGAAAGAGTTGTGCTCTGCACGAATCAGGTGTTCATCGATAAAATCAGCGACCGAATACCTTGCGACCTGATGTCCATCAATACCGGTAGGCTGAATAGTGCGGCGTTTACGTTGACTAAGTACAGTCCGTACAGAGGCATATTAAATTTTTAGTAAGTATAATAATGAATAACGTAAGTGTACAGCAAGATTTGTTTAAAAACATATTTTGACTTTAATTTAAACCATTTTCTTTTAGTATAGAAAATTTCCGAACCTACGGGATCCTGAAGGTCCTGATCAACCGACACCTAAGAAAGCCATCAAAGTCGGAGCTAAAATACCTGCCTGTCGGTTTCTGGAACGTCGTGCCCATTTTAACAATCCTAGTCACCGGCATGGCTCTTTCGATTTTGATACTCTTCTGCGAGCATATTATACATCATTTAGCGAAGACCAGACAACGACCGATTCAAAACCGAAACAAAGAGTCTCGTCGAACATTGACATTTGGTTGCGTGATATGTTGATAGAAACTCATATCTTTTTATTTTTATTGAATGTATTACAAGAGAATCATTTAACAAATACTTAATTGCTTAATGATATTGTTGATCTCTTTGTATTTAATTAGGACGCACGGATTTTTGAAGAAATGATTTTTAAGACTATAATATTATGTAGGAATAAAGAAACATAAAGTTATTTATTATTAATTTTCTGATATATTCGTATATAATTTTATTTAATAAATAATTATATATATGTACATTTACGAAGTAAGAAAATTAATGTATTGATTGAGTTTTTGTTTAAAAAATAAGTACATGTACGTGATTAATAATTGGTAAATAAGCTTAAAATTAAAATAACTGAAAATTTTTGAATCATATGAATTATAACTGTATCATATATTGAGATGAAAACTAATTAAAGAAAATTCATCGATAATTATACCAAAAAATTATATTAATTATGGGACTTTAATTTACACCCGATTTCGTGATATAAGATCACAGCCATGGGAGATCACCGGGGGAGGGGGAGGGATCTTTAACTAAGAGCCCCTATAATGTGAGAGAAAAATGCTATCACGAAACAGGCACACGCTCCTAGCCAAGTCAATTAATCACTGTTTATTATTAACAATTTTCGACTAAATAAAACACATTTCTATACTTGTGTATTTTACTTTGCACTATAGTATAAACAAGGAAAAATAAAATACATAAAGAATTCATAAAAAGGTCATTTTTGCTGACATATAATGTTGAATTGAAGAATACATTATGAATATTATGTGTGAGCAGTTTCTTCTTATATACTTTAGGAATTCTGCAAAATTTGATGAACTCAAAAAGAATTCATTTTGAATCGGTTTTGCCGTCTGGGCTATATACTATGTTATTTCGGGTACTTACTTTAGACAGAAGCCTCCATCGCACAGTTTGTGACCCCGAATCTTATAAAATAAGATCCCAGAAATCGAGGCATATAAAAGTATGTTATACTCTCCCAGGCTCCGAAAAATAATTTATCTTAGATAGATAATTTGAATAATTCATAGTGATATAAAAGTTAAATTTAGTTTTAATAAACTAAATAGTGTTTCAATTTTATGTAATACGTATATTTGCATCTCTTTGTGATTTGAATAATTTCATGGTAAGATTAAATTTTCAATGGATACAGTAAAATTTTTCAATTGTCTCTGATTCTATGATAAAGTACTTATATATATATAACTTATCTATGTTGAATATATCTGTAAAGACTCCATATTCATTTTGGAGTCGTGTCTCAGCTATATAAAGACAGAGTTATATCATATCGACATATTGCATGTGTATACACGCACATTACTTATGTGTGTACGACGAAAAATTTATCAACTTTTGTGTGTAAACGACAATTCATATAAAATATAGATACATGTAAAAAGTAATCTTTTTCAATAACTATTGTTCAATATCAGATATGATCGTGATCTTATAAATCAATTTTATAAACCTTGTCATTTTTTAAAATAATTTATTGTAGTAAGACTTTGAAGACCTCACACTTAAACCAACAGGAAAAAATCGAGTCGCTATTTTTTAACCTTATATAATTATATTCCAATACATTACTGTGAAAAAGTTTATTCTCTTAATATGTATTGAAATATTTATTTTTAGTTTTGTTTTGAAATATAAGTCAGAGTATTAGTTTTTTTGTTGAAACTACTACAATATTTTATTTAATATTATAAAACATTTTTTATTACGTTATATTTATTTCTAAGTATTAAATTAGTTTAGTGTTTAGTACCTAATATCAATAATAATAGTTTTATAATTGATCGTAAGCAGTAATTATATATAGCTGTTGATTCGTTATTCGAATTGGCACCGACGCTGTGAAGTTGTTGCGGGAGCCGCCGAACGCGCTGGCAACCAACTTCACGGCATCGGTGCCACTTCGGCGCCATGTTGAAATCTTTTCAATAACATCCCACAAAAGACAAAACGCACAGTCGGCACAGTTGGCATATTAGCGCGTGCGCGGAAACGCACATGTCCATGGCAACGCCGCAACAATTTATGTTGTATTAGGTTAGTTTCTAGATTGTGATCGATGCGGACCAGTGTTTACGTTTTGTAAAATTGTACACTGTCTCTTTAGTCAAAGCAAAATTTTTCATGGTTCGGCACAAAAAATTAATCAAATTACTGACTTATTTATCAGTATAGTAAATTAGTTACTACTTATTTTCAAATATATATTTTATTTATAAAACATGATGGCCTCAACACCTATAGTCCCGATTGTTGACACTGATCATGATTTTAAACTGACTGAACCTTCAAATTACACGTCCGGTATGTTTTTATGAAAAACACACATATTGTTATTATTGCCAATATTATATGTAAGTACTTACTTAAATGGTATTTAAAATTCCTTGTGTAGAAGTGAGACAAATGATGCATGGATTCGGTGATCATTCAGAACCATTAGTTGAAACTGCAAAAATTATAGAAGAGGTTGTACTGAATCAAACGAGAGCAATTATTCATAAAGCCTGTGAGGTGGCTGACATGAGGGAGAGCCGAAAAGTTTCTGCAGAAGATTTTTTGTTCTTGTTACGGAAAGACAAGATTAAGTTGCAGAGACTTGTTAACTATCTAAGTAAGAAATTACAATACATTATATTATGTTATATACTATATCAATATTATAAATAATCTAATAAATAATCTAATAAATAAATCACTCATAATCATTTTATAAATGCTAATTATTTTTTCTTATTTTTTTAGAACTAAAGGAATTCAAAACTTCAATGTTTAATACCATGGATGCAGAATCTGTTGAGCCAGTAACTGATATAAATAAAGTAGATGAAAGTTCTAAACTACCTTTTATCAAGTATCTGAAAAGTATTGATAATACTGGTGAATTATTAAATGACAAAGCTTTAGTAGACCACGTAAAATATAAAAGAAATTCAAGGATAGAAATGATGACAAGAAAAATGGATGAAGCAAGATACTTAGAATTTAGTAAGGCCAGGTGTGCATCATTTGCAAATAAAAACAAGCACAAATTCACTGATTGGATTGGTTCAAGCGGTAAATTTACATAATATAAAATTTTCTAAAAATATTTTGATATGTATTTTGAATACTGAATGTCTCATCAATATGCTTTCAGGAGATTATATCATAGCTAGATTAGGTTACACAATTTTAGGCTACTTGGCTTATGAAACAGTAGCACAAATAGTTGACCTTGCATTTTTAGTAAGGCAAGATCAAAACAAACTTCATGGAGATTCAATAGACAGATTGAGCCTTAGTTACCCAAATCCCATTACTTATAAGCCGTATCAGTATGCAAAAGTAAGTTAATTAATTCAATAATATAAATATTATTTTTCGATACAGTGTACGTAAAGTGCGACTTTACGCATTCTCCAAATTTTTAAAATCGCTTTTACGCTCCCTGTATCGAAAAATATTGTTCGATACATGTGCGAAAGATGATTCTACACTCGTGTGATTGTCGTCCTCGCTTCGCTCGGGCGATAACTTTCACACTCGTGCTACAATCAACACTTTCGCACTTGTATCGAAAACTACTATTATAAGCAACATTATTACATTTGAAACAGTTAAAAAATATTGTAATGAACGCTAAAAAATGAAAATAAATTGATTACAGCCTATTATGACAAAGCCATTAACGCCAGCTGAAGTTCATGAAGCTCTTCGACGTTATTGGTCACCTCAATTGGAAATGTCAGGACCTTTCCACAGATGGACATTACGAAAACCACATATGAAATTTCTGTCATGTTAATTAAGTTTAAGGTAACTTTTCATTTATCATTATTGTAATTATTCATCCTTTCATATCTCATCTCATATGATCTCTAATTAAATCGAACGAGATAATAAAGAAAACCAAGACAATCGGATTTATATTTAAATTAAATTTTTATTTTACTATATGACATATTTGCACATTATCACTCAATTATATTTACAAGAACATCAACTTTCATTCCTTACTTTTGTTTCTCTTTTTTTTTTACATTACGAATTTATACAAATGCTAATTTTATTCCTGTATCATGGCGAGAGTAACGTAGAAACCCGCGCTCTACCTTCTGCTCCACCTGTTATACAAGTTCCTGACTGATTAGCCGTCGACCAATCGCAACAAAGCGTTCCCTTGTGACCTCCCAATTCCAAAATCTTTGCTTGTGGACTTGGTGGCATCTGAAAAAAAATCAAAATTTCACGTTACTCACTTTTATCGCTACTTAAACTACAAAATAATCACAAACAATCCAAAAAACCTACTTTATAGATATTGCCTCCGTTCTGTGTACAAAGCAGCATGTGCATTCCACTCTGATCGAACGTGAACAGCTTCCCGTGCACCGCATTCTTCTCTATCTTGATTTTCGTTTCCCACACGACTTTTCCTGTTTGACTCAGACTCCTCTGGCACAGCTTACCATCTTCGCTGAGCGCACAGATATTCGTAAAATCATTGGTCAGCTCGATATCAATCACCGGACTCGAATGACAATTGTAATTATCAATAATCTCGTTCCTCCTCATATCATGTATCAGCACATTACCATTAGACAGTCCGGTAACGAGTAGCTGCCCATTATGATTGAAGCTCGAGCATAGGGCAGTGAGATTTTTCTCCAGTGGCAGAGTGCGTTCAATTTTTCTCGTCTTAATGTTGTAGAGCAGCAGTTTACCCTCGCCAGGATCCGACACCGAGCAGACGAAACTTGAATCCGTGGGGTTACAGACGAGCGAGACAATACGCGAACCCTCATGTTGAATCTCCCAGATGGTCTTGCAATCGCGCGTGTCGTGCAGTTGGATGGCTCCGTTGTTGTCGCCGTGGATAAAATAGCGCTCATTTTTCGAGATCCAGTCGAGCGCTGTCACCGCCTTATTCGAGTTCGCCGTCGAGGAAGTGAATGTAGCTACAGTCCTGGAATGGAGTTCCAAGGATAATTTAAAGAAGCATCGAGATTTCTTTATGTGGGATAGAGATTTTTAGATTGATAAAGTAATGAAGTACAAAAGTGTGTTTACAATTTTAATATAAGTGATATGTGTGATCTTTATAAATAGAATTTATAGTATTATTTTTCTTTTAATAAACCAGAAATTTATTATAAAACGATAAAAATTCTCATTTTTTGTATTAGAATGAGTTCTGATTTTTTTTTTTTTTTTTTGAGATCTGATCTATGTACTTACTTTGGTGATGGAATAGGTGTCCAAATTTTTATGACACCATCGGCGTCTCCCGTTGCGACGTAAGAACCGCTGACGTTACTTTTGCACTGAATGATGGACGTTTTATGTTCCGTGTATTCTTCCTACAAGTGAATTATTGAGTATACCTCTAAAGCTTTTATTTTTATCACCTAAGAACATTTTAAAGAACTTCCAAAAAGTTATACAAAATAAAATAATTTTCAATATGCTTACTTGGCTTAGAAGAATGTAACTTCCATC
This sequence comes from Torymus texanus, assembly GCA_036873485.1. Classification (NCBI taxonomy): domain Eukaryota; kingdom Metazoa; phylum Arthropoda; class Insecta; order Hymenoptera; family Torymidae; genus Torymus; species Torymus texanus. The sequence continues at coordinate 14,141,761 of JAYJLV010000056.1, forward strand.
TAATTTATCTTTAGTTCTGGGTTCTCTGGTATCAACAGAAGAATCCCTTTTCCTAGTCAGTCTTGAATCACAGCTTGTGCTTCTTTTCGCTACAGCATCTGATTTGCTCAAAGAAGTAATTCTTCCTTTGGTATTAGTTCGCTTAGTTAAATTCGCATCTGTTTCAGAATATTTTTTTAAACTACTGGTGGCCTTTCTACTTAAAATTGGACTTGAACCACCTCCAATATTTCTAATAAGATTCCTTAAAGTTTTAGGATTATCGACTATAGGAGATTCTCTGTAAAAGAAAAAAAAGAAATATAGTTTTTATTTTTCAAATTATAGATTTAATAAAAAATTGGAATTTTTACTGAATAATACATACTGAGCAATTATATAAAAATCATCCATTAAAGGTGGCTGTTGAGGATTTGGTCCTGCATTTACATCTAGGATTGAGTCAATTTTCACCATTTCACTAAGTCTTTGCCTTAGCCTCTCATTTTCTTCCTGTAGCCTCCTAATTTTGTTAGTATCTTCGTCGATCATTAAAAGTGTTGGCATTGGCATACACTAGAATAATTATTAAAAAGCAATGCATTTTTTCTCATTTATATAAAATAGGATGCTAAAATACCTGGAAAATTGTAGCTAAGAAATTGTGTAATGAAACCAACATTGTGTCTTGCCATTGTCTACTAAAATGTAATGAAAATGTAGGATTTTCTTCAGGATTTTTTATGAATGGAAGTGCTGAAATGATAAAGAATTTTTTATTTATAATTTCGTGTTCTATCAATTATCTTTATCAAAATAAACATTTTAAAACTTACCAAACCATTCTCTCCATTCGGAATGTCCTTGTAATTCTGGAGTCATTTTTGTAAAAAATTCTTGAACTCTATCAGGCTTATTATTAATGACTGCATTAACGAGGTACATTTTAAGAACAGCATTCTCTAGTTTTCGAATTCCAGGTACAAAGTGATTCTCCAAACGAGAAAACAATCTAGTATCCAAGTGTCCCCAGAGTTCTCGCAGTGAAACTAGATCATAAGTGTGTATATATTGCATAAATTGATCTACAATCTTGTCAACCTGAAAATAATTAAAGCAATTACATATATTTTCAAATTAATAATGAAATAAATTATTTTACATCAATTTATTAAAAAAAAAAAATCCAAATATGAAAAAATTTATTCCCCAAGATTTTGTGTTATTTCCTAGTAAAATCATTACATTTATTTCAGATTGAAAAATAATATTAGAAAAAAGTTTTTAATCCATGTGTTCTATTGATTTTTGATACTATAAACATCTGGACTGATGTTTGGTTTAAATCAAATCTGTGACACATACATTTCTTATCATGTACTCTATATACAATTATCAATATACTCCTTGATAAAAATGAAATAAAAGTACATAAGCAATACTGTTTATACTAGGAAATTTCACTGTTCTTGAATTATACAAATAGTAGAACACTGTGCTACTTATTAACACCAAACCTTTGGTTCATTTCCTAATCAAATTAACTTACACAAATAACTATTTATATTTAATTTTTCACTTTTTAAAACAAAACATTAAATTGTGCTAAACTACAGAAAAAAAAAGAAACCCATTATTTTGTTCTTTACTTTGATGCATTAACTTTCCATTGTTATGCTTGAATCACTAAGTTGAGCAGCAAAAAAAGTTCTTTGTTGTGCTCTAATTCCTATCAATACCTCCACTATTTACCTCAACTTGTATCTATTAAAAATTACCAAACCACCATACACAACAAAAAAACCCACATCCACGGGAAATTCCCGTACAAACATCCTGATCATCATCTGTAAATAAAAAAACCCTCCCAATCATCAATCATCGATTTCCTCAACCAATGCTACCCTAGAAAAAAAAAGCAACTTCCGCGCTATCACTCACCAATACCTTAAAAAACTATTACACACCCTCGCTCACCAACTAGAAAAAAAACCGCGAACCCCATGAAGAAAGTGCACGAGAGGTCGAACCAAAACAAACGTCACTCTCGCTCGCTCTGCTCACCCGGAAGCCTTTCTCCTTCTCGGCTTTAAGGTCGCCGTCGAAGGCGCGCAGAGTCTGACTGAAACCTCGGAACAGTAGATACTCCTTCACAAGCTCGTCGACGTACTGCACGTGCGACATAATAATTCCTGGGCCTTAGCGTCGTGGCTGGACATGGGATAGATACACACAACAACTCGTGCGCGTCTTCTATATCCTTATATATATATACACTTTTTGCTACTGCTGCTTCTGCTGCTGATGCTTCTGCAGCAACGCGCGCGCTCGCGCAAAAGTAGTGTGGTATATGTGTGTATATGTATTTTGACAGCAGCCGCCGCGTGCTATGTTGTCATCCGACGGCCATGTTTCGCGTACAGTATAGTTTTGTATATTACACACTGGTATACCAGTATATATAAGCGTATAGATATCTCGCATAAGCGCGTGCAGTAGTTGCGACTTGCGACGCTCGGTGTAGTAGTGGGGGGAAACGAGGGGAGTTGAAATGTGGCAATAATGGATTAGGAGGGGGAGTGAGAGATTTGGCAACAGTGGGAGGGATTGTGGGTGGCGGGAGATTTGGAATCGTTCTGGGTTAGCGCATTGTCTGATAAGGTTTTCGTTATTAACGATATTAGTTATTTTTTCGTGCGGTGTGATGTTGTTCTTTTTGAATTGGTTTTTCATTGAACCGATAAAGGTTCATTAAGTATTTTATATTAGGAGCTTTGAAACAAACTGTATCGCCTAATATTGATACTCTATTCCGTACGCGTTAAAAACAAAGTGACAATTGATTCTATACCGAAAATTAAAGAAAATATAAGGACTTTGTAATAATAATACTTCAAGGATACCTCAAACGTAAGTCATATAAAATTTATATAAAATAAATGAAATTGGTCTATTTTGGGGAAAGAATTTATTATACGGTCCCAATGTCGCGTAAAAGGGTTTAAAACGGATTTATTACAAAATGACATTTTCCAGTTGAAACGAACGATTATTCAATTGTATCACTGGATCACTAAAATATAGCTGCTGTTGGTTAAAAATAAAACTTTAATCCTCTTATAATTATAAATATAGTTGTACAGGAATTATTTCTTCAATGAATATATATATATATATATATATATATATATATATATATAATATATCACTATGCAACAT
>JAYJLV010000056.1:14145058-14158615 GCA_036873485.1 Torymus texanus
GTACAGGTAGTTATATCTACCTCCTTAGGATTACGATATGTAATTTGTCTGGTTAAATAAATAAATAAATAAATATATATAGCAATTTTAATATAATTTATTGACAATAAATGATAGACAATAATAATAGTACAATAAACAGTAAATTTACGATTTATTTCCCGACGAAACATTGTCCACGCTACCTCGTATTTCACGCGTGCTTATGGCAAAAAGTGAATCCACTTCGTACTTTTATAAGAAAAGCTTTTACGATAATTCTTAATATACTTTTTTGGCTTAGCGCAGCGAAAAATCTCCTGCATCGCACAAATTTTTTTCTTCGATTTTTCGTACGTAGACATACTTAAACGTATATACTTACTCGATGTATGGCATTCAATATAACGGCAGAGATAAATTTTCCATTATACCTTTTTTTTTTTTAATGAAAAATAAACGTTCGCTCGCGCGAATGCAGCGAACGGAATTTTCATTTTCTTTTTACAATAAATATAGCCTTGGCGATTTCTTTGCGCAGACATAATTCTGATAAAAAGTGTATTTTTATACAAAAATGTTATACGTAACAACCCTAAACTAAACTTTTTTTCAAATATAGAACAAAAAATCTTGATAACCAACTTTTTCATAAAATCTTATAAATATATTTCAACTACAATTATCACCAAACACAATCTTAATCGCACTAACATATTATTATACCGCAATATCTTGAAACATCGCATATAGACAACACCGTTCATTCGCACATCACTTCCAACTTACATATTATACGATAAAAGGCACGAATTCTTCACTATCACCCCCTTCACTATTACCATAGTATATAGATACGCCAATTATAATCATACACATAATCACTCAACTCTGTGCGATCGCGGCGGCAACTATATATAATATATATAATACACAACATACACACAGACGCTCTTTGAAGGATAAACATGCGACGACCGAAAAATATGAGACGAGTGGAATAGGAAAAATGAATATACGTGAAGCTAGTGTATATATGTGTGTGTGAAGACAGAACGCGCGCGTTCCGAAATTAGAGCAGCCGCGATTGATTACAGCTTGCGCGCCGCGAAATTGACGGAGTTTGTGGCCTTGCTACTGCAACCTCCTCTTTCATCTCGCGTACGGTAGCGATTGGCGGAATGATTTTTCCGTCGAGGTTCGTATACACGCGTTAGTTTTTCCTTTACTATTTAGTTGTTGATAGTCGAAGAAAACTGGCAAATAATAAAGAGAATTGTCGGTGTAGGTATATGGTTTTCCGTTGATAATATCGCGTTTCTATTTTCGAGTAATATGTAATTATTTTTGAAATTCTATTACAAATGATTGCTAATCGATATAATTAATTTAAACTCGAGCTTGTGGTGTTTCATGATACAAAAAGCAGTGATTCTGATGGTTGATTTGTTTGTAAATACAATCGGGTATTTGCGTTAATATGAAATTGTTATTCTCAATCGAATCTGCGAATTATATTACTATGTTATTTTAATTATCCAACATCACGGTACACATTTGATTTTAGGTATAATTATTAATGCGTCATAGTTTATAATATGTATCCTCGATGCGTTTCTGTATTGTAAGGCGTTCAAACGACAAATCATTTAATCACATGTCAATCACTAAACGACTAGATGAATATAAATGCAATAAAATAAATGTTATTAACTATATAAAAAAGTTAAAATATACTAAAAACAGTGAATAATCAAAACCTTTACTCTACTTCCAAAAATTAAAGTAATGTACTTTATAAAATAATTGATTAGAACTAAAACCAACAACTACGAAAGCTAAGTTTTACCATTAATATATTGTTATCGTAAGTATTAAAAAACTTTCTTCCGTTTTTAAAGTATTTTTATTTCATAATTTTTATTATATAAAATTTAGAAATAAGTCTTACGCGACATAGTAGACTATATAATTTAAGAAATTAATGTTAGTAGACTTCGAAAAATTTAACAAAACAATAGCCTTATATATTATTAAAGTTTATATTGTATGTCACTTTTTTTTCTTTATTACAATTTTTTACATTTTTACATCGTAGACAGTGTGTTGACATCGTTGACATCTCAGGATGAGTATACGACATATCATGCATATTAAGTACGAAATCTTAAGAAAAGTTGATGTAAAACTAAAAATCGTATTTTTGTTAGGAAATAATTTAATTAAAAGAAACCTTAAAAACAGTTAGTATCTAAAAAAAAAGAAATGAAAGCACGTTTACACATAATGTTCTATGTACACGAACGAAAAAGTTAACTAAAAAAAAAGGTATCTAATCTACTTAACAACGTGTCGCCGTTTTTCGTTCATTTTCGATCGATATTGTCAGAAAACGATAAATCAAATCGTTTAAACACGCCTCTACTCAAATCACTTCACGCAGCTTACTTTAAATTCTTCAAGAGATGTAAAAAATATTCTTTTCCTCTTTTTTTTTTCAAAGAATTTTCTGTTACACAGATAAAATCATTTTCCTTTATCAACAAACTGCACTGTACAAAAAACGTCAATAGGTGTATTTTGTAATAAAAAAAAAAATCACTTTTTACATCTCCCAATAAGATAAATATATATTTTTTATTTACATCGTTCGTAAAGATTCAATGAAGCAAAAATTTTTTTATTTCTTTTTCTCCTCCTCCTCCTCCTCCTCTTCTATATCTATAAACGTCGCTTCACAGCAATCAATTCGCATATAGTCCGGCTCTCGGCCGTCAAATCCTCAATAACGAGCGATCAAAAGCGATCGATTTGCAAAAATATATATTGTATTCGTATATATAGACTAGGTAACTTTCTTGTTCTTTTCAGTGTCTTCGCATATACGTCGCAACTCGTCGCGACGAAGTTTCATTTTGACTATAATTTTCCATCCTCATAATAACATTCAATGTTCAACTCTTCGTAAAAACTTCAACTCTATATACCTTCAAAATGAAACTTCGCCTGTCATCAAAAACTTTACAAAAATCCCTATATCGCATCGATTCACCGATAAATTCACACGGATCAGGTGACATCACCATCGGACCCTGTGGGATTTCGTTAAAGCTCGCCATCGTCTAGTTTCGCCTTAGGTGCGACTTTCTCCTCGACCGGCGAGGTTGTAGTCGTCGTACCCGCATGATGCACCTCAGCTATTTCCACTGGCTCAGGTGGCGCCGGTTTCAACGAGCCGTCCTCGTCCGACACGTGGAAACCAATCGAAGCGCCAATCTTCTGACTCGCCTGCTTGAACTGGTCTACCAGCATCACCTGTAGATCGAAGTGGAAGTTTGAAAGGTTTTATTTAAGGTGACGCGGAAAAATAGAATACTCCAAATTATTGGCATTTTTATAAAAAAAAAAGGAAGCCTAGCTAAGTCTAAGTTGTACCTAAAAACGTTGCTGAAGACGTTGAAATAATAAAAATTAGGAGATTATCAGATTTAAAACGTACATATTGGCAATTGAAAAATTTTATTTTTAAAGAATTCACTAAAACTATAATTGTTTTTATAAAATATATCTCTATGCAACTTAAATCCCCTAATTTTTAAACGCCTTCAACAACGATGAAAAAATACCTACAAAATATTTTTAAACAGTCTGAAAAATCAAAAAGCTTTTTGTGTTATTATTATGATAATTTGCAACTAATCATGAATTATATGACGTCGATTTAAACTTTTGATAAACTTTTTTACGATCACAAGGTTGCTGAGAGACAACATCTCTATAATGATATACGAAAATGAAATTCATTCGACTGAAAAAATAAACGTGAAAACTATGGTGGAAAGTATCAAGGTTGATATCTGGATCTATAAATGGTCAATGGACAGTATTTTTCAGCATGATTGCACATAAAATGCGAAAATTCCGAAACGAGGTACTCTGCAATCTTGCTTACTATGGTAGTGGCCGATCCCTCAATGTTGTAAAACTTTAATATTTTAACGGCTTCGAGAAACAAAACAAACAGCAGATAATTCCGAGCCCGAAAAGCCATCATATATTCCTGTATTCAAAACGAAGCTTTTGAAATTTCATGTTTTTCTAATTTCGACGGTTGTATTATTATTCGGTTAATACATAAGTGCGTGTATCAGTATAGTGTTTATGTAAATATCATAAATAAGAAAATATCTATAGTTCAGAAAAGTTTAGACAGATTATAAAGTTTTAATTTATTCTGTTGGAAAGACTGCTATAAAACATAAACTATATAAGTACGCAAATTTTATCATACTAACAATACAAAAACACATACTAAGAATTTTATCTGTAATGTTTATTAACAACCAAATATAAATTACTTCTTGGCAAGTCTGTTGGTAACTCGATATTACTAATGTTCTTTTATTAAGTTTGAAATACTATAATGTTGTTCTGTCGAGCTATGACGTAAAACGCTGATCGTTTATATAAGTTTTCCGCGAGAAAGTCATTATCTACTTTTTAATTGCAACAAAAGATTTTGTTTCATGGTGTGAGACAAATTCGCGAGGATGCGGTTCATAATAAGAATGGAAACTCCGTTTATGTAGATTGATTGTAGAACAAAAAATTGTAAGAGAAAATAATCCTATGAAAACATATACTTCTTTATACTTATTGTTTAACTATATAAATAATACTGTATTTCTATTTATAAATTATAATTAGTAATAAAAATATATATATAAAAATAAATAATTTGCAGTATTCGCTAAAATCATCACATTGTATACTTATTCTGAACTACAGTGTCGCGAGTTTTGTAAAATTGTAAACTATATAAAAATTAATATCATTGGCAATAAATATACGTATAAAAAATAAATTTTCTTATTACCTGAACGACGTTGATACACATAGAAGTTAGAGCAAGGCCAAATATCATGTACACTATCGACAGCATCATGTAAAGTGGTTCCTGCGCAGAGAAAGACGAAATTAGTATAAAATTGTAACGACATATTTGTACATTCAATACTTAGGTATATATATATATATATATAGATATAGATATAGATATAGAAAATAGAATATTGTAATCACAAGTTGTTAGTGTATCGTGTGCATGAGTCGAGTGAACAATCGTGCAAAGTGTGCATCCACAGATTTGTGTGTAGATAGACAAACATAGTGCTTTACACATAAATCTTTCAATTTTGAGCTTACCCTCTTAAAGCCACCGAGTTAGGAGCAGAAGCAAAAAGACAAAAACAGATTATTGGCTAAATTAATGAATATTTGATTTTGTTAAAAACACGTATAAAAATTCAACAGGAATATAACACTGCTTTCTATAATAATTATTAAACAATTTCAATTATCACTGAGAAAAAAGTTTTAATTTTCTCTCGAATATTATTAGATTTCTTCACTATTTTTAGTTTAACTAAAAAAAAAACACTCAAAACTACGACATTTGTCTGACATTACTTTTGGCACGAAGTCACCGAAGCCAATGGTGCTCATGGATATGAAGACGAAATAAAAGCTCTCAAAGAAGGTCCACTCCTCGAAGATGTTGAAGATCGTAGCACCGATGAAGATATAGACGATGAGGATAGTAATAGCCACGGAAATGGGCAGATTGAACTCGTCGTCAATCTCAAAGGCGGACATGGCCGGAGTAGACGGCGACTCAGGCTGCTGAGTCACAGTGCCGTCGATGCCTAGGACGGTTTGTTGTTGCTGAATCTGTTGACGCTGGATCTCTTGAAGCTCTTCAGGACTCAACTGCGAGGGCCGCCTAAATGTCGCCAGATCGTACACCATCTGTACGCCCTTCATCATTTCCTGAAGAACGAACGCGATTGTGTTGAAAGAATTATTCTTGTTTAAAAGAAAATTTTTCCCTCGTTTACTAATGTACGTTTCGAAATTTCTTCTTGAACTTTAAAATTCAAGATAAAAAGGCCGGCGAACAATGAGAAAAGCACTTGACAGATCATGAATAATTAATGGGAATATCGCGCACTTTTTATTTTTAGATGACGGATGCAACTTTACATGAACAGTAGCGATTGTTCTATAAGTGTCAATCTTCATCGATCTCCGATTACATCAGCCATTTGCTGCTTTCCGCATTTAAGGTCATAAATAATGATCCACTTTAGTACACGCGCTCTCGAGATTCTATAAATTGGGTTACTAGAGGAAACGTGCTACTTCATATATTTAATCGCATTTCCGTATTTTCCGTTATTCTTATCTCTTTAAACTTTTCATAATAATTAATTTCCTCATCCTTATTAATATCAGCAATAAGAAAAGAAGATTTCATAAAAATAACTAAAAAGACAATTCCACAGTGAATTCCTCTTCCCACGCTATATATATACAACATCTAACATATTCAATTCCAACTCAGACAAAAGACAATGGAAATTCATGCCCGCACGACTCGGTAAAAATTATCTCGTCTCTAGCGCAACGCTACTGCTTCACGCGCAAATTGACAAAGCTCGAAGATTTGCATACCAAGAGACGAATAGACGATGGGTGAAGAGGAGTTACGAAAGACGGCTCGAAGAAACTTACCTGCATCGGCACGGTTCTTCGTACTTTGCGGCAGCTGCCAGTGTAGTAAAGCCGGCGCACAAAGGCCCAGAGGAACTTTATGCCCCTGGTAAATAATTTGCCAAAGTCGGCGAGGACGATGAGGAACATTGGAATGCCGAATATCGCGTAGACTATAGTCAGCGCTCTGCCCGTCGTTGTACTCGGCGATATGTGCCCGTAACCTATGAGATCATCGTAAAAGATTATATTAAAAAGATTTTTTTTTTTATTATTATTCATACAGTATATATTTATAAGAAAATGTATTGTATCATTGCATAAACACATTATTTCATTTCTATGTGATTTATATCACTTAGAATATCCAATGTAAACAAAAAAACTTTTCCTTATTTTAAATCAACATAATGGACATCTCCTCTCTCTCGTCAAACTAAAGTAAATAATTAGCTCGTAGTCGTTGTATATATATATATAGTGAATATTCAAATCTCGAAAAGTGGATATAAAGGATAAAAAAGCTTGATGTGCTACTTCGCTAGTTGGCAGAGATTTCAAGGTTTCGAGTACAAGCGCGGCGGTCACTCGGGCCACGTTATAACTCTTTTTGGCGCCAGTATCGGCAGAGGGACAAGCCATTTTCGGAATAGCTGTGTGTAGCGGTTTAGCTGATTTACTGCGAGACATTGAGGCAGGACTAAGGGAAATCAATGGCAATTAAGTTGGTATACGTTTATTTGGTCTGTAATATTTTGAAATGTTATGAAACGATAATTGGTATTTCCTAATTGCAGGAAATTGTCATTTCAATTTTTCTCTAATTAGTTAAAATTACAAATCTTTTTATTGTAATGTATGTAAAAATGTGTATATACAGCTAAGAGTGGGAATCCAATATGGCAACATTACCATAATTAGATGAGCAGAAACCATTCACCATGAATAGTACGCTCTATGCCCAATCATGAGCCATACGATTGTTCTCACCCATCCAGCCAAACCTCAACTTTACCCTTATCTCATTCACTCTTTCCTCACCGATCGTCGTAATCACGGTCAGACAATACACCATCGCGTTGAGGAACGTCCAGCTCCTCTGTCCGCTATAAGTCTGAACTCCAGCCTCGTGTGCAGCATGTAGCTGTTCTTCAAAGTCCATCAGCTTCCTACGTGCCATGCTCTTCCAGTCGTCTTCCTTCATGTTATGACTATACGACCAAAGGCTATCCAGGAAGTCACGCTTGACCCGCTTCACGCCACACTTATAGAAGGACTCGAATGCACCCTCGGTAAAGCGGAAGGCAAAACCACCCAAACCGCAGACAATCAGAGTGATGATGGTCTCAACGATGCACAAGTTGCGTAGCTCGTGAAGGATCTGGACCTCCTCAGCATTCTGACGACAGAATTCCGAGAACTCGGCGTTGATGTCCCGAATCGAGCGGAAGAAATCGCCGATGGTAACCTTGTCAGATTCAGGCTCAGCTGGTGGCGGGGTCTCTTCTGGTTCAGGTTTAGGTTTGGGAGGCTACGAATTATGAAAGTTTTAATGAGTTCTAATTCAAGGCAAATTGTAGAGTAACCTAAGAGTGTTTCAATTCGCACATATCTCCGTATCTAGTGACCACACAACTATCTAAAGATAGTTTCTCGATTTGTATCCTTAAACCTCAGGGTAAATTTTGTACACAATTAGGTTCAAGAATGCAAACCTGAACTTGGATGCTAAATATTAGGACAACTTTTGCTACACACTTAGGCATGAATCTTTTAAAAGTCCTACCGCTTCCTCTTCTACTCGTTTCTTCTTCTTCTCCTCCTTCTTCTTATCACTCTCTTCGATCATATCCTCGACCTTCTGTTTCCTCCATCCAAAGAACGGTATCCAGGAGAACCACGATGACGGCTGGTTGAAGGAGTTGCTGATGTCCTCCTTTTCCTGGTCGGTGTGCATGACACTGGTCTTCCTCCTCCTGACAGTCATCTCTCTCCTGCGTCTTGGTATGTACTCTTCTTCTTCGTCTTCATCTTCGTCATACTCGTACTCGTATTCTTCGCTAGGCTCACGATGAGCATAGGCTCGCTTCGCTCTCGCCACGTCTTCCATTAGACTCTCGTTGCTCAGTGGGATTATTTGCTTCTTCACCGGTTGAGATGGCGATCGTCGGGATTTCGAACGGTGAACAGTTGTCGGAGGTGGAGATGGTGGTTCTTCATCGTCCGAGGGGTAGCGATGACGACTGCTCGACCGTTTCTTGACGGCCATGCGCGAGTCTGGCTGATCCTCGTGGCTCGGACTCTGATGATAAAATTATTTTGTTAAAAAAATTTTTCTTGTGTCAAGTCAAACTAAACATTTCCTGAGATTTTAGATAACACAATAGTCCAAGAAAAAAATATGACGAAACCTAGAGTTTTGGCACACTTCTGCGAAAACTTTGTACTACCAAATTTCTAACAAAAAACTACCTTAAATTTATCACTTAAACTATCACAAAAGCTACTACTGCTCCAAAGCTCTACATCATCATTACCAGGGTAGACCGTTGCCTGGCGGTGGTCTCGGATGATCCCATCCTCCTCCTCAGCTCACTCTCTCCTGTATCACGCGCTCTCCTGCTGGTCTTCGCTGGCGGTTGGGGTGGTTCTTCTTCCAGTGACGGTTGCTGGTGTTGTTCTCGCTTTGGTGGTGACTCCTTCTTCGGCGGCGCAGAAGCTGTCTTAGGTTCCTCCTCTCGCGGTGCCGGCGCGACTTCCGGTCTGCGTGGGAAACGAAGTTTTGTTAGAAATCAATCGCGGTATCCTCTGAATTTGTTTATATATGCAGGTCGAGTGTAACCTTGTATGACACATTTTTAAGCTTTTTTACGATATTAATAGAAGCGTTCCAGATTCAATTAAATATAGACCGAATTACGGATAAATAAATGATAATATACGAAATATTTCGTGGCAGACTTTGGTCAATGTTTTGATTACAATTTCTGTTTGTACGGTAAATACGCGCCTCGCCACTTCAATTCGACTCCTCTATACTTAGAGAATATAATGTTGATCTTCAAGCTTGATCTGTCATTCGTGAACAATATTTTGCGAAGAGAAGTGACGAGGTATATAGACGTCATAAAAAATCTAATGTTCACAGTCACGGAACTATCTATATAATTCAAATTCAAACTATCGTAGCAAAAAATAATCAATAAAATTTTTCTCACTTTAATTTACATCACAAATAAATTTAAGACAAATACTCGTTTTACAATGCAACCAAAACATTTAAAAACACCGGATTTCCGCTCAAAAATAGTCCCCTATCCTCTCGATAGACAAAGCGACCTGTTAACAGCCGGCGACCTGGACCGAGCCTTCGCAGGTGTCTGTTCTTCTGGTTCAAGCTGTCGCTGCCTCGACCTCGGCTTCTGCTGCTCTTCCTCAGCGTTGTTACCACCACCTCCTCCTTCAGTAACCATTAGCTCCATGCGCTCGGTATCCTCGACCATGCGCTCCATACGCGCACGTCGTTCCTCGTCCTCCTCCATCATCGAACTCGACGCTCCTTCGTTGTCCACTTTATTTTCGCACCAGGTAATAAGAATAATACGAAGGTGTAGTCGTTTTCAAAAGGTGACGGGTTAAAGCAAGATGCCTGTATGTGAAACGTGCAGCGAATCGAAATTTACACTACCAATAATTTTAATTGTAGCTCCCCATTGCTCGACAATAGAATGCAATTTGAATTATTCTACAAATGGTCGTGTACTTCCTGGCTGCTGTACACACACACACACACAACACACGTCGAGCGAACAAATCGGAATGCTATTATAATTATACCCGTGGCTGCTGTGTGCGATATAACCACGCGCGGTCAGTACATTTGCCAACTAATTTTGCTTTATTTTCGTATACTAATCTTCGCTTTACCAAAAATTCTTTCGACAACAGGCGGCTATCCATTTAAATATTAACAGCGCTCACGCGCTTATATATTAATAATTTCGATTCGTCACGCACAGTTCACACGTAGCATATATAAGACGCAGGGTAAAAAGCATCCCATGGTTCATCACAACAAAAATAGCCACTCGAAAATCTGCAAACACATAAAAACACAGCCACACGCGCCCACGCACTTCCCACGTATATATAATCAAACACCCTGCAATCAAGGCAAATACAGAGAAAAAAAAACAAGGCACAGGCAGGAATCCTTGACACTGACAGCACTATAGCCACATACACGCGTATACGTCTATGTATATATATATATATATATATATATATATATATATGTGTATACACACACACACAAATATATATACATATACACGAAAAAAATACACACCAAGCGTCGTGCGTCCGGTAGCCGCGTGCGTGCGAACTCCGCGGCGCAACAAATCCGACTGCGGCTAATACGACAGCATCAGCGACAGCTCCGAAAAAAAATAGTATAATAGCTATACATATTTGATGCACGCGAAAAGCGCATATATACGTCTTAGCATGATCTCGCGGCAGGCATATTATATATATTTATAAATATGTACACGCGTGCCACATGCATTATTATATATTATATTGTATATATATATATATATATAATAAACACGATCGCAGTGCTCCCTACTGTCATCCTCGATGGGCCGTATGATGCGGCCCGGTTCGGGTGTCTTCTCGCGTCGCCTGGCCGCGGCGGCGGCCTTGCGCCGCCGGTGCACCGCGTAGCTATCCTCCATCGTCGGCGAGCTGAGGCGCGAGACTCAAGTCCCGGCCGATGCCGTTGGTATATACTACGAGCTTTAACGATACACGCGCGAGTAAAAGAGAGAGAGGAGAGGAAGAAGAAGTAGACGAAAATAACATCGAGCAGACGCAGCAATAGTAGTAGTGGCGGCCCTGGTGAATATATATGTATGTGTGTGGAAGTGTATGTGTAGGAGGGAGAGAGGGAACGACAGGTGTATTTTTGGGAGGTCGGAGAATTTCCGCGGGTTTTCGGTTTCGGGGAGAGGTGCAGAGGTTAAGAGTACTGTCGTTGCTGGTTCTGGGATGACCCAGTGCGAGTTGGAATGTGGGGATAATTTTTAGGCAGAGTTAAATTGTGGTTTTTTTTATGAATGATTGGAGGAAATTTAATAGAGAGTGAAGTGGTGAATATTGGTTTTATTATGGATTAAAGTAGGTAAGTGGGTTGAAAGAAAAACGACTGAGAGGTTCGTAAACAACTTTTTATTCGATATAACTTTAGAAAGAACATTTTTGTTGGTTTGAGAGATAATTATTTTTTTGTTTCAGATATACATACATTTTGATTCCGATGTAAATGTACAATTAATTATGGAATGTCTTTTAGGACACAGGACAAAAAGAGTACTCGGAAATTAATCCTAATTATTTTCGCTGAACTTATGTTGCAGGTATTCATGAATTTTACAAGATTCAGCACGCAAATAAATTTAAATTTCCCGCCGTAAATGTTATCGATCGGTAAGATCATATAGGCGAGATGTTTGGTTCGTAATAGGAACTTAAACCCTAATTAAAGTTGACAATTATGTTAAAATTGTGAAATATTTCTTATTGTAGCAAAAATAGTTTTCATTTATTTTTGTAGATTTTATGCAATTTTATTTGGCATACAATTTATAAATATATCTGCATAAATTTTTAGTATCAAGTGTTACATTTTTGTTTTAAAACATACAAATTTATTCGTTTTATAATAAACAAAAATATACTGTTCAATAAAGTATTTTTTATTTTCAAACACATTTCTCTCATGATAACATAAATATTGTGTAAACTGATGTTTCACAAAAAGACAATGTTGATAATGTAGATTTCTGCTAAAAATATAATTTGGCGACTATTCGAAAAAGTTAAGATTATAAGCTTAAATGTCGTTAACATTATTGAAAAACATTCAAACAGAACTCAAAGTTCTAATTTCAATATACGTTACATGATTGTTAGACATTAATGGCAAAATTCTTATCATCAATTGCATCTTAAAACATTGTAATTGTACTTTAGATTCGTGTTGCACGCACATTTACTTCCGATTACAGAATCGCCAAAGTTCCTGAAAAACAGGCACGAGAATGATACTTACTTAAGATAAAGACTTATAATCATGTCGCATAATTAGGCTTCAAGTGCCTATTAAAACAAGCTTTATAAGTAGTACTTATCTAACTACACTTGTAGTTATAAAGCTTTTGCAAGTACTATATCAGGGCACTTCTTGCGGCTAATTAAACCTGCTTTACTTGATATATCAAATACAGAAAGTAATGTTATGTTTTAGAATGTCATTCTAAAAAGTGCAAATAGAAAAATATATAAATGTATAATATAGTACATATCTTAAAAGTCAATACAATAAGGATATAGAAAAAAGGAATCGCAACATATTGTGACCTTTAGTCTCGACTTCGATCGAAACGAAGCGAGATTTCATAATCCTCTTATTATTGGAATAAAAAAAATGCCAGCACAATACGCAGTTACTATATATTAAAACAATATCATAAAGAAGTATCTCGAATATTTGATACCGTTATCAAACCTGCTACTTTTTTGTGGTTTCTACCCTCCGCCCCTACAGCCGTTTTAAAATCCCCTCCATTTTCAATTTTCAACCAGCGATAACAGAATCCAATGTGCGAATTAATACAATAATTCAATAATTTAATAAAACAGGCGGAAATTCATTAGCGCTATTGACTTTCATTGTTACGAGAACGCCTGAATTTCATCGATAATGTAATATTCCAAGCTGAGCGCGTACCTTTCGTTCGACACCGAAGCACATGAGGTGCAAGTGTGGAAAATGATAAAAGGTTATAATTTGAGTGTAAATGCAGCTTATTACCATTAATATATATGGAGTCATTTAAAAGTCTTATAGTAAATTAGATATCAAATTTCAATGAATGAATATTAATTGCAGCAAGCAGATTGTCGTTGAATGTGGGAAAAAGTGTTTTTATAGCATTCGGTAATTATTGTAATAGCGTCCCA
>JAYJLV010000056.1:14172045-14188423 GCA_036873485.1 Torymus texanus
AAAAAAAAGCGTAAAACAGTGTACTTAACTGTGCTTTACTATTAGTAAAACTGGAACACGGTTAATACCTATATATATATATATATGTATATATACAAACATAAAAATGAAGGTAAAATATAACCGATTCACTGATTTCATACCTTCTCGTACAACCAGAACGCGCTCTTCTCGCCGACGCTCAATCCAGATTTCGTGAAATTCTTGAACCCTTTTAAATGAGCGAACACAAATTCGCTAGCTTTGTTCGTGTATACAATGGTTGGTTGACCACTGACTGGTGTAAGAGGCACAGGAGTCTGGCCATAAGGTGTCGTCACGTATCCCATTGGTGTTTGAGGATAATGACCAGGAAACTGACCAGGCACTGGTAGCGTGATTTTCGGTCGTGGTGGTAACTTGCGTGGTTTCTTCGGTGACGTTGACATGGTATTCTTCTTTTCGTTGTTCTCACGTAAGTGTTACTGGAATGGGGGATGGCTGGGGTAGTTACGGGTGGTGACTTGGAATGCTGTCAGCGACATCCGGAGCGACGTGGTGAGGTGTACATTGTTGTGGAGGAGAAATTGAGAGAGAGAGAGAGAGAGATATACACACGCGTGCACGCACAGGTTCTAGAAAGTATAATGTAGCGAATAGTGAGTTGAATTTTTTCCTGTTTTTTGTAGTAAGAGGTGTATATAAGTGTAGTGTGAATTGACGATACGATATGTTTGGTTTTTATTAAGAGTATAAACGAAATTAACGGTATTTTTTAAGATAAATATTTGTATGTAAACGATTAAAGAAACGAGAATCTCAGTTCAAAGAAGCAATTATGTTACTGAAATTATCGCATTCTACGATAACAATTACTCGTCCGTTAGCAGTGATTGGTTACACAAGGGAAACCCGCAGAGTGTAAAAGTACTTGAAAAGGTACTTAAATCCGAACGCTTGCTCTAACAGTGAAGCGAAATTGATTTTCAGAACGGAGAGGTTTACTCTATATAGTCGCGTATTTTTAAAGAGTTGAAAATGAAGCAAAGAAATAATTTTAAAGCTGGCGACAGTCGTGCAGATTTTTCCAGACTGATTCTTTCAAAGATTTAACTATTTTTCCTTCGTTGAATAAATTTGTTCCTTGAATAATTTCAATTTTTTCCCTTAACTTCTTGACCATGACGAGAAATTAAAACAAATTTAAATTTATCATGAATTTAATGTAAATTGATATGATGAAAGTTATCGCGCTGAACATAAAGTATGTAAAATTAATAATTATAAATGTAATTAAACACACTAATGAGTATCAAAAGTCGTGTAGGTAGAAGCATTGAATTTTAAAATATTTGTACGAACTATTCCAACTAATAACAATCCCTCGACATAGTAGAAACTCATGAAATTGAAAAATTTGGGTCAACATTTCAAAATAAATTAAGCGGTAAATATCTCATATTTTAGTAAACTAAAATTGTAGGTCTCGCGTTAAGCACTTTGTATATTTGCTCACATTATTTGAATTCCTAATTCAATGCCAAGTCATAATTTGCCGTGTAACAACGGCAACGAAACGCATTTTCCGCTGACTATGATACTTAACAATGACTTATATTAGCCATACACTTGCAAACTTTGTTAACGTATTTGACACTGTCAACCAACAAAGTCTAAGCGCGTCTATAAAGCATTTAATTGTAATTTGAAAATCTTCTCATCAAAAGCAAAATGTTAGGCATCTCTTAATATCTTAGGCAGCATTTAGCCATTAAATGCCACGAAAACGGCAATATATATCGTATCGTGCCACGTGGCGCACATCCTTTGAGCGTCAAAGGCTTTTAGGTAGGTATAAAATTAAAGTCGAAGAATATTTTGATCCAACTTTGATAGAAGTGTATTAATATTGTTTATGAAAGCACACATTGACATCGCAAACCCACATGCATTAACCAGCTGCTTGAATGATATTCGACAACCTTTGATCCGAAAATAACGAGAGTAATATATACAAATATGAGTGAAAGATATTACGCGCACTGTACAATTAATGAAAAAGTTTATTCATCAGTCGATATACATATACTTAGACAACCTTTCAAACTCTATACGATATTCGTCGAAGCGTAATATCAAAATATTTTAGTTTAAAATTGAATTTAACTTGGGCACGTTTATCGATAATATAAATTATTACAAAAGTTTCATACCTATATACATTGTTTCTAATAATGTATTAAACATATTATTACATCGATCGTTTAACCTTCTTGACTTGCTGTTTTCCAATATTTCATTGTCTTAAACTTTTAACCGGTAGTTTCTCAAAGCAATTAAAAAGTTAAATTTACGCAGTCGGATAATATAATTTTAATCAAGTTCACGAATAAAAGTCAATTACTGTTCTATACTTGTGACAGGATAATATAAATATATTAAAATCATCTTAACAGAAGCTAGTTTCAATTGCTAAAATGAAAAGCGTTAGTAACAACTGCAAAGTTAAACCTCTTTTATATGCATGAAGAAAATACTACTGAATTATCTAAAATCTCTGAATTTCAGAAATTGCATCGTCTTTTCCAGACGCATCGTTATACTAAAACGAAGAAGACTAAAAGCATCTCATTTTCCAAAATTCAGTTCACAGACGAGCTAACCTCTCAAACATTTTCAAACCAATTACAGCCATTAACAATCACTTTTATTAGTTACACAAAAAAACCATATAACCATCCCTCACCTAAAAGAAACTTCAAATGTCTCAAACATTATGAAACCTCAGTTACCACGACGATTACCACGCGTCTCTTTGTAGATTATTCAACTCCCGCTATAGGCCATTGTCTCTTCGTCCCGTAATCTTACAACTCTCTCTCTCTCTCTCTCTCCCTCTCAATCTCCGCGCTTTTATATATAAATAGCACCACGACGACCACTTGGCTGCGCGCGCGTTGCTGGAAATATACACTTGCTTTCTCTCTCTCTTTTAGCTGCGCAATTTACGGGACAGGCATGCACTTTGTCGCGGCGCGTAAAAGTCGGCAATCGGTATCATTGACGGCGTGGAACGGAGTGTGCCGAATAATCGTGGATTGTATAACGACAATGTCTGTGTAAGTTGTTTGCACGTATATTACGTGTGTCTGTGTGTATATATATATATATATATATAGGGTTAAACAGGATGCGAGAATATAGTAATTATCTATTTATATATGAGTTTATTATTTTAGCGGAAACCATTCGGACGACGACGTGTCGCTTGAGAGTTGCGTGTATTTTCAGTCGAATGATTTCACTCGGCTGTGAGTGTGCTAAGTAATGTAACGTAAATATAGGATATATATATATATATATATATACACACACACACACACACACTCGAGACAAACAAATTCACTCGCGATGATATCAATCGACATTTAAACGTCCCTACTAATTATATTTTCATCATCTTAATGTACTGCCAAGTGTTGAGTATACGACGTGTTTTTTACAAATAAAACGAACAATATTATTATATGATCGTCTGCTTTAATTAAATCATGACAACGTGCCGTTAAAAATACAATCAATATTCGTATAATAGGTCTAGTCTCGGCATTGTACAAAGTTTCCGCAGTTAATTTTTACTCCCGGCATAAATTTCACTTGTCACATCTTCTTGAATAACCCACGATTCATCGCCAGACGACGACGAATAGCCATCATTCGTAAGCTTAAGCATTGGCCTGTCGGTAAATGTCACCCGGTCATAATACGTCTAGCGCATTATTCTAATAGAGATGAGAGTGGAGAGTAAGAGAGAACACATATGAGAATATTGTGATAAAATTAAGAGAAATGCGTGCGTGGGCTCGTGTCGGCTAAAAATGAATGTCACCGTGTGATTGAGTCATCCGAGCTGATTTTGTTGTGGTCGCTGTTTGTCGAGAGTTCGGATGATACACGTTTTTATTATAAAACTCGTCTAGCCGGTGAGACGAGGTTTCGGTAGTTTTAAGATACCGTATATTATAGAAACTTTCAAAGCTTTTTTTTTTAAACCATTAAATCATTCGGACAAAAATTGGAAATTCCGTTGAGATATTTACTGAACAAAGAAGAACTAACTAACATTTAACGGGTTGAGAAATCTGATTGAGATAAAATAATGGATCCTCTACATAATAATAATGTGGTCCATTACAGATTTAATAGTCCACGTTTAGTTGCCAAAATCTTCTCCCACCCACACACCAATTAATCTTCACCTTCGTCCTCTTACTCCCCTCAAGCCACTGTTATTAAAGCAGATAACACCTACCCTCGTAATTCATAATCACAACGCGTGCTTTAACCCCATTACCACCTCCTCATTAACAAAGAAACAAGAACAGACGAGGGTAAATCTCTGATCCCTTTTCGTATACAACGAGAAGAGGGGGAAAAAAGTAGATCTTTGCTCTCTTTTTTTCCCTCTCGCCTTGCTGGTAATAACGCACGGATTGGATTGAGGATTCCCCGAGCGCGCGATCGAAAAGTTTTTTAAAGTGGACTTCGGGGATGCTGGAGGTTTTCGGTTCGACTTTTGCTGTCGAGAGGTCGAGTTAGAGGCTGGGATTATTGCGGTGAACTAGTGGTGACGTGTGTGTGTGTGTGTGTATATATATCAACTGCAATAATTTGATTCTCTTTTTAAAAGAAATATTCTTTTAGTATAGAACTTTTTAATGATACTTATAAGAGATATTTAGCATATAAATGTATGTACAAAAACCTCGGGATATACTGTAAAGATTCAGTAAACGAAGATGACATTTTTAACAAACAATGTGACACGGATACTTGGTATAAACGACAAGAACAAAAAGCGCCGGGAATTTGAATGTCAAAGTGGCAGCGGTGGGCACACTCGAGATACGGTCGTTAAAATCGACCCGGGATAAAAAGTAGCGTTTCACAGTAACGACAACGACGACACGAAGCAATTAGCCGTGATTCTGTTCAATTAGAATGGAAAGTTAATCTGTGCGCTAGTTGCCGTGAGTGGGAAATGAATTAGGATAGTTTTTTTCTTTTATAAGGTGGTATAGAAATTTAATCTGATATCAGTTGTACAAAACAATTATGCTAATGTTAAAGAGGTTGGCTAAATTTTTGTTATCTGAGATCTTGCGGTATTGATATATATATGTATATTCTGTCATATACGGTATACCAAGAAAATTATATATCCAGATAAGGATACGTATTTTGTAGAAAATAATTTTTATTTATTTTACTTACGTAAGATCTTGTAATAGTGATAAGATTTTATACTTCATTGCACAAGTAGTCATACAATATTCCGAATTTTATAAACAATAATTCAACATAAACATTGCTTAAATAGCTATCAAATATCCATCGTTTACGAATTTCGAAATAATTAAATAACAGCATTGCTTACAGTTTCCAACAGATTTTTTTAAATAACAATGTTTTTTTCTTCTATTTCAAAATTTCTCATAAACGGTAGATATTTAGATAATTATTGAAAGAACAAAATAAGAAAATTAAAATTAAATTAAAATTGAAATAATTCGAAAAAATTGTATGATTGTTTCGTTACTGACAATATCTGCATTTGTGATTGCGTAATTTTGGATTAAAACTTTTTCTCCAGTTTATTGATTCTCTTTCTTTAACATCTATAAACCCTTATTCATTATCAGATGTTATATAAGTAAAATAAAAACAATTTTCTACAAGGTCTCTATCTTGGGATATAACTACCTTAATTAAAATCAGAGTTTTTAATATAATAATATTGAAAGACACACGTAACGAACACGTGCCAATTGTCCAAACCTTCGTCAGTACAAAATCGCAAAAGTGAATTGTACATTATATTTTTAATGTTCTATCATAAACTAGTTTTATAATGAACCCCTAATCACAAAATTTTGAAAACTATACTACAACTACATAATACCAAAATATCATACCATAATACCCAACTTTACACTAACCCCAAAACTTTGCATCCCGTCCACACATATGCACTTTCACTTCGCAACCGTCACATACAATCCCCCACACACGTATACCTGAAGCATCCTCGTGTCGTCGCAAATTATCGAACCTCGCGTTCGATTCCACACGTACGACGATAGTCAGTAATGACGGTCCCGGTGTGATAATAACTCGAGGGGAGAAGTTTCGGACTGCCATCAGTGCGATCGAAGTGGCCCCCAGCGGTTGCGCGACGATAGACGGATTTATTGCACGATGCGCTATGTACCGTAGCTTTGAGAGCGTCGATAGAAATAATTGGATATGCGGGGGTAGCATGATGTGCTTTATATATATATAAGTGGGACTTAAGTTTGCTCACGAGTAATTTCTCGAAAATTCATCGTCAAATGAAGTTCCTTGAATACGTCACATTCATCGGAAACGACGACAGTGGAATTTGCATTCAATGAACGTTAAATATAGAACGACAATTAATTTTTGTAAAAAAGAAAAGCCGATGAAATTTGATTTTCTCTTCAATTCGACACGACTTTTAAAAGATTCTACCCTGTTAATCTCAAAAGCAGCGCGCATTCCGGACAACACCAGACCACCATTATATTCTTAATCATTCTCGTAATCGTTTTCCAATCGTCCTTCTTTCAATTAATTAAATTAAATTCCCTTTTCTACACGTTCTATTCTTTCCTGATAAAACGAAGAAAAGTACGATCAATTCTATACAAAATAATCCGTAATAACCACATATATATATACCTCCATATACTTTCATACGCGCACTTACGCTTGCGCACCTCGGTGAACGACCTATTATACACGACCCAACCGCGCGCGTTCTATATACGCGAATTTTCGACCGTGCGGTACGTCACGTGTGATGATGTTCATATACACCCAACCCTTTCAAACGTCAGCTGATTTTTTCTCTCACTCTCTCACACAGGGGAAACAGAATGGCTACACGCATTATTCATGAAGGGAGGCGTCAAGTGTGAGATGTTCACTTGATCCTCGTACAGAATTAAACTGCTTATATATATGTATAGCGACTAGATGAATTATCGAATCGAGATATAAGGAGCGAATAGAATTCTCACTTTATAAATCACCATTGTAAGCGTACGCGTCCCTAAGCTAATCCACTTTTAATTACTTTGCCAACGGGCCAATCCGCGCACGTACCCTGAAGATAAATTAGATCTCGCAAAAGTTACTACTTCTTCTACTTCTTCTCTCTCTACTACTTCACCCTCTAAACTTTACTATTTTACAGTTCGCTTTTTCTCCCAAAAATTTCTACCCATTGCACACACACACACACACACACACACACAGGCATACTGTATAGGCATTCGCCTGTTCTACATTTATTGTACTTTTGAAAAGAGACAAACGCTCAGAGGAAATTCACGCGTGTATGTCTCTCTCTATATATATGCATGATCCTTTGAGACGCATAATCCGTGAATACGTACGCTTAACCCCCCTGGTGCTCTTTTGTATGACTTTATACTTTGTGTGCTTAGAATCTACAAATGCACCTACACGTATGTATAGTGTATCTACAAACGATTCAATAGCAACCTCTAGCCCTAATTCCTAGTATACGCGTGTGAATGGTATATATATACTACTGTAACTCCAACGTTCTGCAAAATGTTTCTCAAATATTGCTGTCCTTTTGAACCATGTATCATCTTCACACTACACTTTTTTATATATATCCTTTCACGTACCTCTCAACCCTTCCTCTTTCTATATATCTACACACCTTAACGTTACACTTTTCGCAGCTTTTTGCAGCAGGATCACTTTTTTTTCACACACTATACTACTTATATATATATTTATACCCTTCTCTACTTCTTCTTATTCTTCTTATTTTTCTTCTTGTTTTCACTTATATATATAACGAAGGGTGTACTTATTATATACACTCACATACGCACGTGTAACAGGCCGGCTACGCGCGCGTCGCGGGCCCTCCACTCGCAGCAGCGTCGCAGCGTCGACTGACTCTACTTATACCGACTCCGCGCGCTGCTCTCTGCTCTTGCTCTGCTCTGACTCTGCGCTTTGCTACGCGTGCCGCCGTATAGGCGCGCGCATATATGTATATATATATACGTATATATATGTATCGAGTGCGCGTGTACCTGAAGGGTGTGATGGGATAAGAAAAGGAGGGTTGAAGATTGTGGTGATACATGTGAAGGGTGTCTCTTGGTGGCTGTTGTTGTCTTTGTTTCTTTTTTTGGAGGGTGGAGTTGATGATAAAGGTGGAGAGAGATTTTCAGGAATCGTTGAAAGGTTTGGTGTGAGATATTGTATAGATAGATCGAGGGATGGGAGTCAAGGTGATGGTTTTTTTTTTGGTATGTGAATACGATATTTTCAGCTAGTCTGGCCCGAAAGTTCTTGTGATTATAAAAAACTCACAGTATTTTTTAGATTATAACGTTGTATTACCCGTGAGCGTATATATACAGCTCGCATGGCATTTAAAGGAATGAACAAAATATTATATACATATATATATGAATCGAAGTGAGGAAAGATATCTTTGATTTTAGGAGTAGCGAATAATTGACCCTTTGACCGATTAAAATTAGAGCAGAAGTAACATAACGAGTTTTTACATCGGTAATAGTATCTGATTCGTTTTATTAATCTCTCGGCATTATATCTATTATAAATATGCTCGCTGCGGTGCATATATATATATATATATATATATATATATATATATATCTATCTATCTATCATAACGACCGACCGCGTTTTTTCTTGACCTCAGGTCAATTTCCGAATTAATGTTTTGGATAGATCATTGAGAGAAAAAGATTTATTTATGGTTAATATATATGCAGATAACTGTTAATATTAAAATAGTTATTGACCTTGGCTAAATAAGAAATCATACAAAGATACGCGTATTAATAGTAGATATCGACACGCCCTATACGAATAGGACGTCATTCATATTTCAGCGAGAACTACAGCTCATTTCAGTGTCATTGTAAAGCAAAAATTAGTTTAGGGTATAGGAATTAATTATGAGAAATAATAGTTATTAACAATTAATTCGTATTCTTAATCTCTGCGTCTTTCAAGATTTAGAATAATAACTTAGAATTTCGAGATATATAATTCTTTATATTTTAAGAGTTTCGGATATATACATTAAATAATATATATACATATACAATAATAATACAATTGACGTTATTAAAGATACACAAATTAGCACAGCATTTACGTAGTAGTATATTGTTTCTTAGTTTTTTTAAAAAATATTTTGGAGTAGATGACGTAGATAATATAGGGCATCGGGGCTTTATATATATATTCATTTTCAAAATGTACATGGTAGGCTTTTAATTAGGCATAAGAAGAAAAATAATTTTTGATTTGCATTAATTGAAAATTCGCCGGATCATCGCGAATAGTGTTAGTTTTTATCGCAAATTCGTTAATAATTCTTATTTTTGTTGCAGTTTTGCGAAATATATGTTAGTCTTCGCAGGAAAACAATGTATTCTAATATAGTTTTTATGCGTGATAAATGTAAATATATTTTTTCTGTATATTTTTAATATATTTTATTAATAAATATATAATAAATATAAATAAATCCTTATCTCAGTGTACGTTGCGCATTTCACATACATATATAAAATAATGCACAGATTATTAAATAAAGACCCATTACGTGAAATCTTTTGTTTTATATTTCGCAAACATGATAACATAATGAAATAACATTCATTTATATGCATAGAATAAATAAAAAAATATAGTACATTATACTACGTCAGTCCATCTGAGCATACTACGAAGGACAAAGGGAAAAAATAACACTGCGGAGATAAACAAAAGTATTTCTTCAGCTCTTTGCCAAAAATAATGCGTACCACATAGACAGACACACATATACGCGCGCGCACATGAATAAAAGATCTGAAAAATATTTTCCAGTATATTTCCACTCTTTTGATTCGCATTTAGCATCTGTATATATATGCACGTGCATATACTCACGAATTGAACAACAGAAATATTATATATAGATATATTGCGTAAACGCTGACAAATCAATAATAGAACCCAGCGTCGTTTTAAAATACACTCACTTTTGATCGGTGCTCTATTCACACTTGATCGACAATATAAAAAAAATGCATACATCGCACATCACTATAGTCGAAACGAGACAATAATTCTTCCCTATTTCACACTGAATCGTGCAAATGTCATACTACATTTCATTGGAGTAATTTTATGAAAATTACGTATAAAGAGCCAATCCCTTTTTACTATATAAACATCTTCTCGTTTAGCTTCCTTTATATACTTATACACAGCGACGACGCGTTTACCACGCCGAGAGAAAATCGTACCCTCGGGCACATACACACATACACTATATACTACTACGCTCGACTTCAGCTTGAATAATTCTTCAGGCTGCAGCCGCCGATATAACTTCGCAGCCATAATGAAAATTCAGCTTCGGGGTTAGTAGATAGAGAGAGGGAGAGGGTGAAGAAAATCAATTCCCGCGCGTAACGAGAATCCATTCCGAATTCAAATGGCGCGGAGAGAAATTGTGCGCGTCCTCGGTAATGTAGTATAAAATGCATCGCCGTCTGTTTCTTCTCTGCGCTCGGACTCTATATATGTATTGTATATGTTGAGCGAGGACGAGGATGGCTTCCAATAAAGTTGTTTTTTTTGTTGCTATCTTTAAAGCAAACCCATTTTACTATATGTATATAGCGATTCTCGGAGTTGCTGAATCAGAGTAAGTAATTTTTGTCGATCGACTGAAAACAGTTTTACGAGTTTGGTTGTTTATTTGCTTTTCTGGTACTTTAAAAATAATCCTCGTGAAACATCATGTAACAAGTATAATACGAAACTTCTTTAACCATTAGAAAACTTAAAGAACCTGCGACCACTTAACGTTTGTCCAACGACGTTGGAAACTTCCTCGACGTTTGCTTTAAACTCGCCCGCGGCTAACACGCCATTAAGTATCGCAATTAGTCCACCCTTTGTACAAAAAAAAAAAAAAAAATTCTCGGACCCTATGTACACCGCAAAAAATGTTGGAAAAACGTGACGCCGCGATAACGTTGTACCTCGTTGGATCAGTGAAAAAAATTGCTGAGCTGTTGTTTCCTATATACTCTTAAACTTTTTTACACTATATAAACGAAGAAAATTTGAATCTCAAAAACACGTATTTCGTCCACCTTGCATATCACTTTCTTTATCGTCAAAAGGCGCCACGCCGTTTATACTTCGTGGAATGAAATCGAGAGAAGCAAGAAAAAGAGGGGGAGTACACACAGAGAGCTGCAATGTGGAAGTATAGCGCGCATGGTCGGAGGATAAAAAGGAGAATAGTGCGGCACAAAAGAGTGGAGAAAGAGAGGGAAAGAGAGAGAGAGAGAGAGTCACGTCGTCGGGGGAGAAGTGAATCGTGGATGAAATTTCTCCTAGCTCGTGAGATGCGCGCTCGAAAGGGAAATAGAGCTGTAAGTGGGTAATAAAAGTATTGTTTGAAGGAGAGTATGGAGGTGCTCTGTGATTGAATGGTAGTAGGAGAATATTATATGTGTATCATTGAGGTTCTCAAGATTTGTATGTTTATTTATTGTGCTCCATACTGCACCTGCTTATAACTGTGAAATTCTTAAAACGAATTGAAACGGAGCTTTTGTTTCAAATGTGTACAATCAAAAACATTTTGTTACAAACATTCAAGAATTCGACCAAAAATTTACCGAAGCAGGTGAAATATAATAATAATAATATTTCAATACGCGATTTTCAAGGAAAAAGCCTCACTTTTTTGCCCGTACCACTTTCAATTGATTCTATTATAGCTTTATATTTCGACTATATGCATGAAATACTTTTGTTTTTCACTTTATAAAGGGGGCGACTCACTGAAAATAAAATAGAATTTCATAATAATTCTATGATCTTTAAAAACAATTAAAAAAGATATATTATTGATATTTGGATGCTGCTATATAACATTGATTATTTAAGCTTTCGGTTAAATGGAGATAAAGAACTAGAAAAGTGACTGAATTTGATTAGTGGCTGATTTACCTTGAGTTATCTTATTATTATTATGATGAGTTTTTAAATGTATAAAGATAGATCTGAAAGTAAAGTAATAAGGAATCGAATTCTGGTTACCTTTGAATTAGGAATCCTACCACCGATATTTTAAATACGGAATTCATAAACTAATGTAAGAATTTTGCGAATTAGTATTGCAACAACAATCACAGTGTTAATAGTACTTTTCGATACGGGAGATGAAGTAGATTACTTGCCTTACGTGACGTTTTACGCTCGAGTGAAGCAGGAGCGAAAAGTTACATGAGGTAAATAATCTACTTATGTACTAATACCGAACCGTGTTCTATACCACGAGCGCCGAAAAATCATATCAAAGTTGTTATTTTGCGGTTGTTTTGAGGTTAAAGTAGTATAAAAGTTATTTTCGTTTTTTCATCTATTTTCTACATTTTATGTAAGAATGTTTTTAACCTTTAAACTGTCGGGATTTGTCGAGCTTTCATCCCCTTAGAAAGTTCCTAAATGTTGTGCTCATATCACATTTATATCCAATGAAAAGTTGCGTGCGATCGCACGCGTAAAGCCTATATTTATAGGCTTTTCAGCAATCTGAAGTTTAGTAACTTTTATTTCTCCTTTAAACATTCAGATAAAAATGTACGTGTCTCCAGATGGATATAACTTTAGTTAATGATTGAGTATTATTCAAAATAAAATAATGACTTTTTTGTTCAATTTTGGCCACTTGATTAGTATTTATAGTGTTGGCCGTGTATTATGTGTAAACATATTAGCTGCTGAGTGTTTATGAATACTAAAATAAATCATCTTTTTTTAATTTATGTCCAGGTAAATTAATATTTAACTTTAATTACTATGTATTAAGAATTGTTATAATTCAAAATTCTTTAAAATGTTAAGATGGTCAGAATTGCATGGCAGTTTTTGAGAATCGTCAAACCAACTTTTTCATCTTTTCAAGTAATTATTTTTATTTATAATTATTTTTGATATAATTATTTGAAGTTTTTTCTTATGATAATAGAAAAAAAACTAATTAATTCCTTTATAGTTAGTCTCCCAATTTCGTTTTTGTATTTGAACTTTAATCCATGTCATCAAAAGCAATGGCCGAAAATGCTTATAGGGATAATGTCAACACTGGGCAACTCTCCCTTATACATTTAATATAAAAAGTTAAAGGCCATTTTACTATATGCTGTTTGCAGTAATTACTCGGACCTTAATTCTCTTCCTTTTAACTTAAATTGAAACTAGCTTCGAAGTGAAAGAATTATCACAATATAAAAACATCCCTTTGATCCGAACGGTGAGTTTTTCTCAGTGCAAGTCAATTGGCAGTTGGTATGCGTTTACACTTACCTCGTTTCTCGCGTTCCTGTTGTAGCTAATCGAGAAGCTATGTCTAATTAAATTTCTCAGGCACTATAAATGCGCAGCGATTTGTTACTCCGCCCACGTCGAATCCTTTTGTGCCGTTGGAACTCCGTTATACTTAAACGAATTATCAAAATGATGAGTACGGTATGTTGATGAGGTATTACTAAAGCTGTTATGTCTTGTGTTATTGTATCGCAATTGTTTTTTTCTACTATGGATTTATTGTGTATATCAAGTATTACATAACGATTTTTGAATGATATAAAAGGTACTCGTCTTTGAGTGAAATATGAAATTCCTAGAATATTTTCAAAAACACGTTACCGCTTGTAAGAGAACTGTTATTTAATTTCGACCTTCGAATACACACGTGCAATTTGTTCGATACAGTTGAGTATAATAAATGCATTCACTTATTTAGGAAATTTAACAATTTATTAAATTACATTCAATATATAAGTACGTTTATAGCGATAGTAATTCAATAATTTTCGCGCCAATTATTCTAATGTATTCCACATATTTTACGGTAACGACATATTTGAAATAAATGCGAATGTTTTCTGCACTTTACCAACCCTTAACTACCAAACTCTAATCAAGCGCTTGAAATTTGATAAACATACAATTACATCTATAAAACGCTTTAATTAATTTACTACACGTGAATTACCTTGGAAAAGATTGGTTAAATTTTAGAAATTGCTTTCTTAAATTCAATAAAATTCTCTTGCCATTGTAATTATAATATCAATATATACGTACAGATACCTTGTACATAATTATCAACGCCCTCGCGTTCAATTTTCATAAGAAAATGTCACAACTATGATGCGATGGAAAAGTCATTCTAAAACAGAGATTAGCACGTATATACATCTGGATTCAAACCAATTACATCGGTCGATTTCAAGAATCCTTAGCACGATACTTTTGTAAAGCTTGTTAAGCTAAGCTCGCACGTCCGTAGAAAGTGAATTTTGGTGGAGATTCTACAGGTGCGTTAAGTACCTGCGAAGCAGTAACGTAATATGCTTTAATTGTATGTACTATATAATATAGACGAATAGCAGAATAATCGCTGTGAAATTCTGGTTAATTGAGAAACAACCGACTTAAGAAAATTTAGTATGCATAGCGTGAAATTTTAGAGTGCAGTAAATTTTGTAGTTTTTCAATTTTGTAGATGTATTCGAATAACCATTGTATAGTGATTCACGGGTACTTTTTATTGTAGTCCCACGGTAATTTTTACTACCGTTCCGTATAAATTTTACCCTGAGTTTATGGAAAGACAACAAGGTCGCATATTCTTGAACCCATCTTCGTTCTCGAAAATATGATGTAAAATAATATTGTTTAGAAATTAACGTTTAACAGCATTGTAAACAGTTGACAATGATTTGTCTATGAAAATTCTATTCATGTAGTTATAGAAAAATTACATAAATTTGGTCATTACTTCCGAATGAATCGTTCATTTGTAATTTTGATGTTGAACATGAAAAAAAAATATTTGCATTCATGATTAAACAATAATATGCAAATATCTAAATTTCAACAAGAAATACCAATTATTTCTAAAAAAACCTATCCTAGTTTCCACCAGGCGATTGTTTTGCTTAAGAAAACATTTTATCGATTTTCACTTATCTTAAACATGAATATTCATCAGTCTTCGCCATACATTCGAATAAAAATGTTTATTTCAACGAATCCCACATACAAATCACGAAATCCTCCTTTACAACGTACCACTCATTAAAAAAAAAAGTAAAAAATCGCCACCCCGTTACACCATACCTGTCAAAAGCTGATGTGGGATCTTCCCTGGCATGCAGAACGAATTCATATTCGGTCGTTATACATATTATGGAGATTCTCGTGCACGTCGGTCCCCCGCGATGCGCCCATTGTTCGTACATATCCGACTTCACATAACGCACGTTCATAGCCAACGGCTATGGAAATTGATTTTCATGCCTATTTATGCCAAAATTATATGACGAAAAAAGGTAAATAAGTTGTACTTGTACCGGCACGTGTATATATATATAGGATTATATCGATCAACGTACTTTTTCTATCACGAGCGGTCCAGAGAGAGAAAGAGAAAGATCATTACTCCCGAGGGACACAGCGCGTGTACGTGTTTTCGATTAAAGGCACGCGCGTGACACGTGTTCGCGCGGTGGCCGACGGGGATTTTCGCTTGATTTATATACGGGTACCGCATGATTTTACCGCGTATATATACGTATACTATGAGGATTGCAACATTTTTTTTTAGCTCAACTGCGAGTACTGATAAATTGTTTTGGTTTTGGTTTGGATAAGAAATAGAGGGATAGAAAGAGTTGGAAATAAACAAAATGATTATACAGGAATTGCTGTTGTAGAACAGTTTTTCATCTATATATAAATTGTTCTATACGCGTGCGTATTTCAGTTAAAAACAATACTACGGTATATTATATTGATCGATAGCTGCGATGGCATTTATTGGACGATATACAGGGAAGACGAATCATGTCGATTTCATGCAAATTACTATATCGAGGCAGACGCTCATTTCTGGAGGCTCGTCGTCTCGTTCCTGAAAGATTATTGAACTGCGAGCGCGCTGCTCGCTTCGAGATACTTATATATAGGTATATACATTCATTTCGAGTTACTGCACTGCTCGCGCGCGCCGTCAAAGTAGAAATATGCGATTCCGATCGGACGCGGTGGAACTCGTGCTTTATTATAGGTACCTATACGCAGGAATGAACGATCTATATTTTTCTTTGTTTTTTTGTCGAGTGCGAAACAATTTTTTTACATATATATTTTTTTGTAGGATGGTATATTAAACGATAGAATAGTAATTCATATGCATAGTGGAATA
>JAYJLV010000056.1:14188523-14216757 GCA_036873485.1 Torymus texanus
AATTTTTTTACATATATATTTTTTTGTAGGATGGTATATTAAACGATAGAATAGTAATTCATATGCATAGTGGAATAGATTGCATATAGTTGTTGATGTGATGTATTCGCGTTGTATGAAAATAAATATGATATGAATATGTATTTTCGAGGTAGAATGGTGATGAGTAAAAACTCTTTTGGAAAAGAAACGTTAGTAAAAATCTTGGAAAAACGAGAGTTGACATTCGAGTCTCGAAGAAATTTAAATTTATAGAAATAATAAGAAGTGTGGTCGTAAATTCGGAGAATAAATTTGAATCAGATTTTTGAAAAATAAGAAAATTCACAGAATAATAGAAGTCAAAAAATATAAATTTAAACTAGCGAACGCTTCTCAGTTACTATATATATATACACATATGCATACACACACTAAAAATTCTACTACTGTTACGTTAACACATCGTCGAGTGTGCTTTTCAACGCAAGCATATTGCATCGCAACAAAAATAAGACCACACCACATAATTACGTATACGTTTTATTATACACTTCAAAGACAACAAGCATCAAATTTTGCTCTCCCCATCATTCTCACCCTAATTAACCCAACTTTACCCTTTCATTAACCAAATAAAAAAAAAACATCACCGCAAACACGGTACATTCGAACCCTCAAAAACGACCAACTCCAAGCATCATCGGTGCTTGCGCATATTATTTTCGTCGTCGCTAGTCATTCAACAGAAATTTCTCTTTCCCCTTCTTATTTCGTACGAGCACTAACGACGACGACACGGCGATAAATTCGTCGCGCTAATGATAAGTCCGAGGGAGGAAGAGCTGGGAATAGCTACGGGCAAGCTCTCACGTGGTATATGTATATATAAAAATAAAGCTCAGAGAGGAAAAGAGAGAGAGAAAAAGAGAATCGTCGATTCTTTGTCTTTCTTTATTTCTATCTATTGGGAAGTCTCGGTCACTGAGTTTTTGTTAAGGTTTCGGAAAAGAGAGAGATAGAGAGTTCGGTACTTAGATTTTTTTTTTTTATTTCCAGTGCAGTTGCACTGAACTGTGAGAATAGGGTGTTCCGGTTGCGGTTCAGTGTTTTTGAACGACGATACAAGTATCTGTGAACGATGGTTTTGGATTGTTGGTATATAGTTTGAGAAAAGAAGTGAAGTACAGAGATAGATTATAACTTGGTGACTTTATTGACGTGCTTTTAAGTTTAATGAATACTTTTTTTTCTTTCCCATTATAGGATTTTAAAATTTAAATGTGCCAAGATTTTCTAAGACAGTGCGAACAAAGTTTATTCGCGTAATTTATATATCACTATAATGGTCTTCAAAGTTTTTAATTTAACTGGGGAAATCCTTCAATATACACTCGTTACTCGGATACTCAGTATTTTAATTTAGTTAACTGCTGAATTTTATACTGACTTGAGTGAAATTAGAATACTTGAAATATCTTAATCTTATAACTGTTGAATTCATGCAATAATTCGGCAGTATAAGTAATTCGTTATTTACTTTAAGTGAAAAATTCTTTTACTTTATAAATTGTTATGCTCATGCCTAATTTTTTCTAAGTTTCGTTTTTCTACACTTCTTTTTTTCAGATCTTGTGAAAGTTTTGGAAAGTATCAATAAACTTTCTACAGTCTGACGTGTGTCACTTGCCCGGTACAGATGACGTATTGAATTCACGGCGTGCGGATTATAAGTTCGCTGAAACCTGCAAGCTCAAAACTTTGGATTCTCACTGATGCGTAGCACAAGAACATCTATCTTTCTGCAGACACACCTGATGAGTACACAATACATTGCATCTGTACAACTACTCTCTGTTCCGCAGTATAAAAAAGCGTCGATTTTTATACTACTCAAATAAATATTTTTTATCCAATATCGATAGGTTAAATGTCTTTTTGTATACTGCTGCAATAAAATGACGAGACTGCTGAAATGAAATTGAAAGCATAGATGCATTATACAAACAATCGCAAAAAATTGATTGTCATACTTACTTTTGGATTAGAAGTATTTTGAAACTTTTTTCCAAGTATACTTCGTAATTGTTGTTTTCAGTTGATGAAAATCTATGTAACTTATTTGTATTAATTAAAACATAAAAAAGTTGTAAGACAAGTAGTCAAGTACATCCAGACTTTGTCCACTTTATTTCTTATTACTCCTCACATTGAATTCCCGTGATCCATCATATCATCGAAACTTAAAGCCCAGTATCCACCTCCCATCTTATCCTCATAATCTCTCACTATCTCACTTGTGACCCCGTCGTCGCCATCTGGCGCCCGCAGCCACAACTTGCACCCGCACCTGAGTGATCGTCGAGTGCAGCAACCTCCTTCCCTTTCCCCTCTAAAGCTGTTAATCAGCTCCATTCACGTTTACCTAAACGCCGTGTGTATACACACATCCGGGCGCGCTTGTAAGTATCGATTGGCGTGTGGGCGCACGTATAGCCCGGGCGGCTGGGATGGATTATTACTGTTGTTATTATGGGACGTGTAACGAGAATTGCGTAGAGGGTGCATAGCTGCGATTAGCATGGGGAGTCCCCGGAATTCGTTTTAATCGCAGTGTGTGTAGGATAGAACGGTAATGAATTGGATGATGGCCAATTATTGGAAGATTGGGGAATAGAATTGTGATAGGTAAGATGTTAGATTAATAACATACAAGAAGATATAAGCAACAGTCATTTTTAAAAGTTTTTTTTTTAACGGATTGTAATATAAAATATCAAGTGTATAACGCCTATCAACGGTTTACAATACCAATATCGTATCAACGGTACTAGGATAATCAGAAGATAAGGAAAAAAATTATTTTGCCGTTAAGCACGCTATACTAATTTCATTTTCTCCAATTAGGATAGAATTACGCTGTTTTAGAGACACGTACAATGAGTGACTAAAAATAACTCTGAACATACCACGTTATCCAATATTTTTTAATAGCTTCATTGTATTGAAATTTCAAATGCGTGGATGAACCGACCAGCTGATGAGTCATCTTAATGCGTATACGAACGAGCATCGGAAAGCCCATCTG
Organism: Torymus texanus; assembly: GCA_036873485.1. NCBI lineage: Eukaryota > Metazoa > Arthropoda > Insecta > Hymenoptera > Torymidae > Torymus > Torymus texanus. Next base: position 14,191,591 of record JAYJLV010000056.1, read on the forward strand.
TTGATATGTCAGCGTATGTTAATCCACAAGACCAATCTATATATATTAGGCATTGCCAGTGTGATGGCAGATGTGCAATGCTTTTCCGGTAAACCCGCTGCTATCTGGAAAAATCAATCGTCATACAAACCGAAAAAGTACGCTGTGAACTAAATCGCTGTTAAAATCTTTGTTACGTTATAACTTCATTTTTTAAAATACTTCGTAACGTCACTACTTTAAATTAAAATTTTTACGAACCATTGCACTAATTTTCGTTTTGTTATTATTTATTTTATCTTTTTGTGTAAAAAGTAAATAGATCTTACTATTGCTAGAAATGTTAATAAAATTTCTTATAAAAAAAGTTATGATAATATATATGCTCAAGAGCTAGGAACAGAAGTAAATTGCAACTTCTGCACTGAAAACTCAATTTTACGCGCCTTCCATGAAAACCCGCCGTTCCGTTAACATTATGCAAACTCGCCATAACAATCCCCTCCCACTTCACACCTCCCTCACTCACTCCCCACTTCTCGTTTCCCCTCTCGCTCTCTCATCCTCTCTCTCTGTCCAACCAATGGCATGTCCCGACCATTTATAGATGTCGCTTCGCTCACTGGCGTCTCTCTCGCTCACTCGCCCAGCAAGACTGACCTTGGTTACCTACCCCTCACGTCCCTGCTCCGTTCGTTTTCTCTCACTCCCACCTCGCGTTCTCCTTCTCCGTCTATCCAACACACGGTGGGGAGCCGTGAGGGAGAGAAGCGCTGTAGCTCCCCGTATGTGCGAGAAAAGGACGCCAAAGGCGCGGCGCGCTAGTTCGGCCGAGGCAGGCGAGCCGTTCGTCGTGGTGTGTCGTGCTCTTCGTCTCGTCTTCGTCATCGTCGATCTATCCCTCTCTCTTGCTCTCCCGCGCCTACTATACCAATACCCCGAACGAGTGAGAGACGAGGACACACAGAGTGTGTATGTATATGTGAGAGTATACAGTGCGCTCGCGCGCCCTCATCGCACAAAAAAGGACAGAGAACGCGAGCGTAGAGCGTGATAAAGCGAGAAGGAAGGAGACGAAGAGAGGGAGAAAGAGAGAGAGAGAGAGAGAGACAGAACGAGAGAAAGAGAAAGAGACATATAGAGAGAGTGAGAGAGAAAAGAAGAGAGGACCAGTCAGCAGCGGCGCAGCAGCTAAGCGCGAGAGACAGAGCGATAGCACGAAGAAAGAAGAGAGAGAGCGCGAGAGGGAAAAGGAGAGAGCGAAGAAGAGAGAAGAGAAAGAGAGAGAGCGCGAGTGACGACTATTATACTCTACAACTCAAGGCACCTCTGTGCTCTGCACGCTCTCTCTGTGTGCTCTTGTGCTCTCGCACAATCACACGTATTACACGGAGCTTCGCTGGAACGTGTTGTCTGGAAGTAAGCAAAGCCAATATCGTATCTACGTAATAACTATGTGCACATATGTCGCGTGTGTGTGTATATATATATATATATATATATATATATATGCTCGACAACCAATGGTGTAGGTGTTATCGATACATGCCGAATTCTCGACTATACTCCCATTCTGCTTTATACTTGTACTGTTACATATAGAAAAATTTGCGTAATGTTTCGCGAATATACGAAAAAAAAAAAATAAGGTGCGGAGGCGTACGAAGAGGGAGTAGTTATACATAGAGCGCTGCTTGCATGCTCTCGATACCCGATGGCGCGCGCACTCCGTCCTCTTTGTTTTTTTTTCTTTTTTTACATTTCATGAGCGCTCGTGGCATGCGCGCGCGCGAGCGCGTTTCTTTTTTATCTTATCTTTTAGGCTAACGAGCGCCCGCCCGATCAATCGAGCAACTTGCTGTGTGTATATACACCAAGCATATCTAGGCGTTTGGTGTATACGTGTACATGTAATATATAGAATGGCAGAGAGGGAGAGAGAGAGAGAGAGAGAGAGAGGGAGGCGAAGAGAGAGGTTATAAGCGTAGAGCTCCGTTTTTTCTAACCTACATTTCGGAGCAGGTCCGAGAGCGCTCCGCGGAAATAAGGTCGTGCCGAGCAGCGAGCAAGCAACGAGCGAGCGAGCGGCGATAGATAGTAAAACGGCGTTCGCGCGCGAAAAAAAAATGGGCACTACTACTACAACTACCATAAGCTACAACACACCAATATATTTCTCCCTCTCACTCCCCCGCTCCCTATTGTATATCCAGCGACGGTAGCGATATAGCCTAACCTCCTCTCTCTCCCTTCTCTTTCCGTGCTCTGCGCGCGCGCGCAGGCAGGCAGGCAGGTAGATACACACATGCACCGAAAAAACGGCGGCGCGTCTCTCTCTCCTACACATATACGTATACACAGTGGTAAAGCAAGAGGGAGAGAGAAAGAGAGAGGAGGTACGGACGCCGGCACAGGCCCTCTCTCTTGCACCCGTGCATCAGTCCGCGGCCTCGGCTCGCGTGCGTTGCAACGCGATATCGTCCCAGTGAAGTGAGACACCGACTGTGTGTGATAAGGATGAGAAGGACGACGTCTTCGTGTAGTAGCGCGTACAGTGCAACGTTATAGCAGCCGGTTTTCCTATATTATATACATTATTTTTTTTTGTAATCTCCGGCGTTCTCTTGCTCTTAATGCACTCTTGGATATGGCAGCTGGACGACGACGTAGACGACGGGCGACAACGACGACGATGGCTACCCGGCAACGTGTGGTAACGACGGGACGACGATGATCTACAACAACAGCAGCGTCAACTGCCCGGCGAGATAGGAGGCCCCCCCCGGCGCATGAGTGAGTGTGTGTAGGTGGGTGTACGTCCGAGCGACCGACTGACTGTCTGAAAGCGCGACTATCCACTGCTCGCGGCGCGAGCGCGGCCCCATATATCCTCGTCTCTTTCGCGCCCGCGCTTAGGCCTGCGTACACTCACTCGCATACGTATATGTCTATATACATATATATATACGTGTGGTGTGTGTGTGTATGTATGTTCTCGCTCGCACGGCCGTTCGTCTTCCTCTCTCTCTCTCTCTCTCTCTCTCCCGCTCGCCGATGCTCCATACCGCAGGTTTCTCTCAGTGTCCGTATAGACCAAGCTAATGTATATCTATATATACATACATACACTTGTACACTAGCATACACGGACGTATGTGTCGTGCACCGCTCGCTGGCCCACTTACTCGTTCTCCCAACACATCTCTACGAGAGAGAGAGAGAGAGAGAGAGAGAGAGAGATTCGCGATTCGCGCGTACATGCACCTCTCGCTCATTGTTCGCTCGAGGAAAAACGAGTTTCGCTTCTCGCGCGCGCGGGCGCCGCGATGTAGCAGCAGCAGTAGCAGCAGCAGCCTGAAAAATCCATATCCCGTACGATACGCCGCTACTGCTGCTCCTCCGACGCATAGCTCTATACGCACAATCGCTTTTACGAAAGCTCGCTCCCATGTGTGTGTGTGTGTGAGTGTGTGTGTGTGTGTGTGTGTGTATATATATATATATGTGTGTGTGTATGCATTTAAGTATATATAATATGTAAGTACACGTCTGCTGCATGCAGCCGCTCTTTGCGCGCTCATTGAATCATTACGCGCGTGCTCTATACCCGTCGTCGTCTGCATATCTATCTGTCTATCCATTCAGCAGCTCTCGCACGCACATGACCACTACTACTACTACTATAGATATATCCGAGCGGCCACATATAATACTGGTTTCATCTGCCTCGCGGGGAAGCAGAAGCAGGCATTTCGCGCCTACCTATATATATATATATATATATATATATATACATCTATCCTTGTCGCTCTAAAGGGGGACGCCGCGTCGTTCTCTCTCTCTTTCGTTCGCTCGCTCGCTCGAAATCGTTTCGGAGCTGCGTGTCACGGGACCCGGCGGTCGGTGCGCCGCGGCGTATTCAGCCTCGAAAGTGGTATGGGCTTGCGCAGATAACCTATAGGAGAGGGGAGAGAAGCAGAGAGAGCGAGCAAACCAACTCGGTCGTATATACCAGAGTGGCGTCTCTTTCGCTCCCTTCTCGCGGCCATTTTCCTTCTCTGTCTCGAGCTGCGAGCGAGACGAAGAAGGCAACAGTGCCTGTAGCGGTGGCGTCGGCGGCGGCAGCTTTCTCTCTCTCTCTCTTTCTCCGGCATATAGGTATGGTATAGATATACATATATATACTCGCGCTGACTACTCTCTCCCTCTCACTGATATACATATATATATACACATACGCTATCTCTCTCAGGAGCGCGCGCGCGCGCGCCGCCATTTCGTGCGTCTCTGTCCCTCTAGTCACGGAAGCACTGGGCTACACTCTACCACGGCGGAGCCATTTTCTAACTCCATCTCTGTCTCGAACAGCGGACAACGGTACCTAACTCTCTCTCTCTCTCTCTCTTGCTCTCTCTCGTATCGGTCTATCTGCACTCTCTCGCTCGCTCTTTCACCGTTTCGCGGACGCGCGCATCATGTCCAACTGGCCGTTGCCGCCGCGGTAAAGCAGTGATGTGCTCCGGTCTCTTTCTCTAGCTCTTTCTCTCTCGCTCTCTCTTCTCTGTCTCTCTTGGCGCGACGGCAACGTGCAGCGAGTGTGTTTTTCCTCCGTCTCGCTCCCACAGCCGTGATCTCTCGCACGCGCGCTTTTTCCCGCTACGACCGCCTTTCTCTCGCTCTCTCTCTAGAGTCGTGAGCGCGTGTTCTCTATCTCTCTTCCTCAGTCTGTTGATTTTCCTATCTGTCGGTGTGTCCGTCCGTCTGTTTCTATCTCACTCTTTCTCTCTCTCTCTCTCTCTCTCTACCGTATGTTGTCTATATATATGTGTATATACCTATAGTAGGCCTTCGTTTTTGGTTCCTCTTTTCGCGCCTTTTTTCGTTCGCGTTTTGCACCGCGGTTGTAAAATATATCGTGAATGCGTGTCGACAGTGTGTAACGGTAAGAGGTGCGAGTAGAGTGTGTGTGTGTGTGTGTGTGTGTATGTGTGCTCCAAAATGTAGAGCTGCTTGCTCTCTGTGTCTCAGGACCTACTTTCGAGGAGCGGGATATTATAGCGGCGTGCACGCATACGGCCAACGGCCTGAGAAAGCACATCTGGAGAAGTAGTGAATAAAAGAGTTATGTAGGGTTTTCGAAGAGAAGAAGCTTCTACTGGTCAGGGTGCCTCCGTCATGACAGAGGCTGAGGTTGAGAGGCAAGTCGGAGCGTAGCATCCCCACATCGGGTACCTGCTAGTTTGTTGCATAGCTGCTGTACGCCACATGTTATCTTATGTTACTTTTATTTTTTTATATGGTAGACAAATCAGAGTGTTTCTTTTCCCTGGGATCGAGAATAGTATTAATACTGTCTTTGTTGATTTGCAGTTTATGTGTTAAAAGTGAAATCTAATTGTGCTATATTATAAGAAATCTGTGACATTCTGTTAGACAATAGTGAAATCTATATTTAATCGGTATTAATCACAAAAAAATTGCTACTTAGCAAAGTGAAAATTCACACTGAACATAAATACTAAATCTGTAAAAAAAAACTTTCTATTATAACATTTTACAATCATGAGTTAAATTTAGTTTTATGTAAGCTCTTTATATATCCTTGAACTTTAATTACAAAACTTTATTATTCTTGAATTTTTATTATTGGTTTGAAGATCAGTAATATCATTAATTTTTTTGGTTAGAGTTTATAGTTGGTGTTACATGTATTAATTCTGTTTTGACTCCAAACAATCATCATCTAATCTAAATTAAATATCAATATTCTAATTAGTACGTTTTTAATTGTTCAAAAGTGATTTGAAATAAATTAACTCGGCTATTTAAATAAAATATAATTGATCCACATAATAGCAAAAAAAATTAATCTTTTGTAGTATCAATAATAGTTAAGAGAATAAAAGAAATTTAACTACTCAGAGAAAAAAGACGCTTGTTTGTAGATAAAATTATTCTTGATATTTGTGGATCTGTATAACATTCCTACATGCCTATTGATTGTGCAGGATCAAAGAGCAGCACATCAATGGCTCTAGAATCAAATGGTAACAACGTGGTGTGGTTGAGCACAACGCGAGCCGATCAAATACAGCAGGTATGCGCTCTGTACCAGTAGAGTGTGTAGTGAAAGAAAAACAATCATAGAAACTAAAAAGTGTATTCATTTTTCTCATTCTTCGTGTGTAGTACACCTGACCTATTAGACTACAATATGGTTAATGATAGCTAAAGGGCCTCAAAATTAGTAACATTGAAATGGGATTATAGAAAAGACAAATTGAATATGCTTTAGATTTATCATCAAAAAAGCATAATTTACTTAAATATGAATAAACCTAATTACTATTTCTATTAAACAGGCCCAACAAATCCAGGCACCAGTAAAGTGTTCCATGTTCACACAAACAGAGCAGACCAACAGCTTCACACAGACTGAGCAAAGCAACTCCAACTACGCCGATCAGCGGCAGGTGAGACTTTTTATTGTTTCACCTACACGCTGCACAAAATTTTGAGGATAGATCAAGTCGAGGAGTTAATTTGCCACTTCAGTGAAATTTGAGTCAAGTAATGTATAATTGTTGATATTGTAAATTTTAGTAATGGAAAGCTTTGGATTAGTCAAATTTGTCAAGAAATGTAATGGTTTTCATATTTTTGAAGCTAGTAACTGATCTGGTTTAAATGTTTCTTTAATATCAGATTGATTTTTCAAGTAAAACCACAGCTGCTGGTTTCAGAAATACATTGACATTGAAAACTTCAAAGGTTTAGAACCATGTGCGTATTTTGTTTATTTTATTTCATTCATGGCTGTATAATAACACAGGCAAATAAAAATTAAAAAAAAACTGGTTTGTCTTTCTGTATAGACTATCATACTCCCAAATATGTTGTCCAGCTTAACGCAAACTCAATGTCAATATTGTACCATTATTTAAAAATTTTTAGATATCTGAAGTATAAGATTTTTAAGATATCATGAAAAAAGCCTAGTATTTTAATTTTTTAATTTTGCCATCAATATAAGTAGTGCTTTCCATCCATGTTAAAATCCATTTTAAATCATCTTTCGCAATTTTTTTCCTTCAAAATATCTTTCATGTAAGTTTTAAAATAAAATTTACTAATGTCGTTACAATATTACCACAGTGACAACTCAGAGAGAAAAATAGGATAGTTCAAAATGGGTTTTAAAGTTAATGAAAAGCATTACATTATTTTGTTGGTCATGTTAATAAGTAAAAATGGTAGCTTTTTTTGTATCTCAAAAATTGCATGCTTTAAATATCTCAAAACTCTAACATGATAAAACAATTCTGGTAGGTATGATAGTATACTAAAGACAGACCAGTCTTTTATTTTTGTGTGTCTATGTAATATTTTTTATACATGAAACACATTTTTTAATTCTGTTAGTCAACAAACTTCACAGTCATAGATTGAAATCTTAAACAATACACACCATACATGCATTAAGTTTCTTCTCAAACATATTTTAGTTATTTAAATTGAAACCTTTATATCTCTAAACCTTTGTATGAATTCACTGTCATACTTTTGTTTTCTCTAAAGTATATTTCTAAAATTAATCATGTTGATGTAGTACTTCTGTGATTATACTTTATATTGCATTGGTATCGCTTTACTTTATAAATTTTGTGTAATCTATTACATCTATCATAAATTAAATGGCACACAGTACATTTTTCTTTGTAGTATTCTTCCTCTATTAGATTTTTCATTTTGTCAATTACAGTGAAACAATTCAAGACATCAATAATTTCTTATTCTCTCTTTAAAACTCAAAATCATATGCTACATATTATTTACCTTCACTCTAATTGACAACTCTTCTACATACACTATATTTATACTGTAAGACTTAATGCCTATACTCATTTAACATCTTCTTCATCGACCATTAGCCCCAACAAGCCACAATGTTCGACCCACAGCAAATCCAGCAACAGCAGGCTGCACAGAGTCAGCAGTCGCAGCAGCAGCAGACCCAGCAAATGTATGTGACAAGCGACAAGAAAGAGGACAAGTCGGGCCAGCAAGCGACGACAACCGAATTTCCCTTCTACTACAATGTCAACATGCTGCAGAAAGTTCAGGCCAACGCTGTGGGCACAATTGGCGCTATTACCACTGACGACAAGGGTTGCTATCGTTTCGATGTGCAACCTGTCGGTTATAATACCCTTATCAATCAGATGAACCTTGCCACAAACACAACTTTTAAGTGTGACATTTGCGGCCTCGTGTTCGGACACATGAGTTTGCTGAACCACCACAAGCGCATTCACAACTCAACACCAAGTAATCTGCAGCAGCAGCCCCAGCAAGTGGTTGTTCAAACCCCCACGACGGTGACGGTAGCCACTACGCCCGAGAGGCCATACACATGCGACATCTGCGGAGCCTGCTTTGCCTTGCCAGGAGAGCTGAAGAGTCACAAAACAAACATGCATGCAAAGCCAAAGGTGCAAATCTGTGAGGATTGTGGAAGTGAAGATCCCTGTGAACATCATCCTACCAAGATTAAAAAGAGTAATGATTTTGTTTCATATATATCAATTGGATTGAGTTTGAGAAATGTGCTTATACTATTTTTTTGTTTTTAGCTATCAAACCAGGCCATCATCCAGTGAAAAGACGAGGTGTAACAAGTGTAACCAAATGTCACAAGTGCAATGGCACGGGCATCATTTTCATTGGTAAGCTTTGTTTACACCTCTTATTAATTTTACCATAACACAAGAAATGTTACACTTTAATAGGTTTTACTAATGAAAATTTTAAAATATATTTATTATTAATTCTTCACTAACTATTTTTAAGATATAATATCAATAATTAAATTTACTGCCGACTTTATTAAAAACAATTGTTTTATTTACACAAGATTAATATATATTATAAAGTTTTCATTTTTATAATATATTGAATTGCATTTTTACACAGAATTTTCATTTTTAAAAGAACATTATTCGTAAAAACGTAAATTAAAGAAACTAATACAAATTTAAGATTAATACTCATGATTCTTGTGTAAATAAATCAATGAATGATTAAATAAATTTGCATGTTCATCACTTATTAATTCTAATTGTGTAAAAATATAAAATAATTACCATTTATAATCTTGAATTAACAACATAAAAAAAAGAAAAAAGTAACATTTCTTGTAAGGCATAAGCCATCTTTCCTCCATTTCTCATTTCATTACTGTCGTGATCGTACATCGGGTGGTGTATGGTAGGTAAACACAACGAAAAACTAGATTCCGGAATCGGTTCCCTCGCGAAGTGTAGCGGCTGCAAGGCAACTGGCCGTATCATCATAGGAAGTAAGTTGGATATAAAATCACAGCCACGAATTGTATGGGATCTCTTTTGTTTTCTTCTGTAAAATGAATTTCTACCTTTTTTTATATATTTTTTTTTTCTTTTATTTGAAGAGATATCCCTACCGGTTTGTTGTTTGGATGGTGACAGTTCTGCGACTTTTAGTTTTTTTTATTTCTAAATTGATCTTCTTTATTGGTATAAATAAGTATATTGGGCTGATAAAGAATCTCGATGTATGAAATCTTTCTCCAGTAAAATCTACTCTATTATTACTTTAGTAGCCATCTAATGAAACTTGGGATACTGGTTGATTTTGATATCTGTTCAAGAAAAATTCATAAATTTATGTCGTAAAGAAGTTAATTTTATAATTGAATTACTCAGCATGAAAGATTTTTTGTTATGAAAATATGCTTGACGGTCGACATCTTGACGGACGTAGACGTACTTCCTAACTGCTGGAAATCCAAAATATTGAATTTAAATCTATTTTACTAAGTACTTGGTCTGGTTTATGGTATAGCTACACTTACAAGTAAGGTGTTATATAAAATAAAAATGTAAGAATGAACAAATCTTTCATGCGAACAGTAATAATTTAAATTTATTATTTTACCTAAGTTTTATGAATTTTTCTGAACAATTTATAGATATTTTCATGCAAGTATAATTACATTTTAGTACATGATTTTCTGCATGCTTCTTGTGTTGTAGATAGATTCTTTTGAAGTATTGAATAAATATTTTCAGGGCATATTGGCAGTAGTTCTACAGTAACCAAGTATTGTTGATGATTTATTTCTCTTCTTTTTTTTCTGTTTATTGTTTTATTAAGTTTTTATTATTTGTAGTTTTAGTTTTATGTTTGATTTAAGTAGTATAAATTAGTTTTATTTAAATATATTTTTTTTTTATATGACAAATCATTAACTTTACTTGGTTTATAATCAATAATAAATACAAAATATAAACAATATTTTGTATTATTATTATTTTTTCTTTTAACTAGAACTGTCAGCATCTAAATTTAAGACATATGCACAGAACAAACTCCCCTAAGGGACAGTTTTATAAATTTGATACTACGACGGATCAACACTCACACTTGCTCGTGAACAGAAGTCTTCATTAATTAAACCTTTGTCTCGAACAAATTTTTCTTTCACGATACCATTTAAAAGAGGAGTTTATACTTGAATTTAATATATTTTTCTTTTTGATTTTTTCTCTGTTTAATTTTGAGAATTTTTTATATGCTTTCTAATTTTAAATATTCTTATAAAAATACGGAAAGATAACTGAACAGTAAATAATTGGGAAAAAAAAAAAAAAAAAAAAAAAATTCTGTTTATAATTTCATATTATTCACAATTTTAAGTTATAAAATAAAAATAACATCGTGTAAGTTTATTAAAGTGTTCAAAAGAAAAAAAAATTATATTCGTAGATGTAAAGTATACAGCTCCTCTTTTACGTGTCGCAAAAGATATTTAACATAAAACTCGACTGATATATCGTGACTCGCAAATATCTCATAAAATCCACGTCGAGCACATCTTTTTTGTAGAACTGGCCCTTTTGAGGAAATCTAACGCCCGGTTTGTATTTTCAATTCCAGGCGGAAAAGCAAACAGTCAGCAGCAGGAGAAGCCATTCCATTGTAACGTATGTGATGGCACATTTTCAAGATATTCTTCGCTTTGGTCTCACAAGAGACTGCACTCTGGCGACAAACCGTTCAAATGCGAAGTCTGCGGCTTGGCTTTTGCTAAGGGTAAGGCTTGATTAGCCATAAACTTGATGATTCATTTTAAAAGAGTTTTAACCATAATTAGCTCAATTTTTTAAAGTAAATCATCAAACACCACATTCGCGTATCTTTAAAAAATATTTTTTTTTTTTTTTTTACTATCTGAAATCTGTAATTGTAGCAGCATATCTGAAGAATCACGGCCGCGTACACACTGGCGAAAAGCCGTTCAAGTGCAGCCACTGTGGCATGCAGTTTTCGCAATCGCCGCACCTTAAGAACCACGAGCGCATCCACTCGGGCGAGCGTCCCTATCAATGCGAGGTCTGCGAGAAGACGTTCGCCAGGCACTCAACCCTGTGGAACCACCGCAGGATCCACACGGGCGAGAAGCCCTACAGGTGCAACATATGCGGCAGCGCATTCAATCAGGCGACACACCTGAAGAACCACGCCAAGGTCCACACGGGCGAGAAGCCGCACAGGTAAATATACGATCCGAGAGTTACGTGCATTATCAGCTGTGCGAACAATGCCAATTGAGTTACATGTATGATCCTCTCTTACTTTAATTCTTTTTTTATAAAGATGATGGGAGCTTTGTTCTCTTTCACTGTGGACATTTTTCGGACTAAGCAAAAATGCGTAGTCTATTACTAATATGTTAATTAATAAAGCTTAACGTGAACATGGAGAGTACGCCATATTCACGAATACGCATGATTGACCTACATCATAGTTTGAAATGAATTGACCTATGAATGGACAATTACATTTTATGTCATAAAATATATACTGGAATTTATTTTTTTCCTTATATATAGTGAAATCTATATTATTTTTATTAGTAACATTTCATTTAATGCACAGTAGCAAAATAAATTTCAGTATTTATTGAGAACTGACAAGTAAAAATAGTTCATTTTTATGAATACATTATATTTCCAAAAATTTTTAACAGGTCAGTATTATATATAAATTGTAAACATGTGTTTTTGCCTCTTCAAAATTTATTATTTTGATAAAATGCTTAAGTAGAAGCATACATATATTTTTTTTTTCATCATTCATTGAGAAGCATTTCTTATAGTTTGTCATTGCTTGTCACTTAACATGAGTTAGATACAAATGTATACACTTCATTTATCATTCATTCATTGGTCTAAGCTCATTCATTCACATCCTACCCAATGGTACAGATGGAGCTACTATATATTAAATTATTTTTGTTACAAAATATCAGAATCTTTTGAAATACATACAGTTTTTCATGAAATTATGAACCATGAGGAATCAATAAGTTCCATCTGAATCAGGACATAGTAAATTGTATGATTTATAGCACTTTAACATGCAAATTTTAATAAACTTAATGTTGCATGGTCTATGCTGCATCATTCAACTTTTTAAAACACTAATTGCTTAGTAAAATGTACATATTAACATATAGTATAGCTCAGCACCAAATACATCTAGTTTCTCTAAAAGCTCATTAATAACTAATTAAATTTAAGAATACAAAATACTTTTATCTTTTTGTTGAAATTTTCTATAAATTTCTTTTATTTCTACCGAGTATTTTGTTACCTGAACAGGCACAAATTTAAAAATCCATTTTAATAATACGAATAATAACAAAATTTTGAACGATTATTGCAAATTAATATTTTTCTTTAAGTAACAATTTATTACAAGAAGATAAAATTATCATTTTATACATAAAAAAACTTTTACATTAATAGTGAGAAAAAGAAATACTCGTTAATGAATTGTTACAAACCTAAATGAAGAATAAAAATTTTTTATGTTTGTAGTAAGACATTGGATGCATAGCTTATTCCCACTTAATTGTATAAAAAAATCGTGATACAATAGCAATCCAACAAAATTAAACTAAAAGGTAATTAATTCAATTGAACGTTTTTACCATTGAGCCACAAAATTAGTTTACATTTTGTTTTTCTCACATTAAAAAAATATTTCGCTATTCTAGCAAAAGCCTTCCCGTAAATTGAAAAAAATTAAATTTTCATGAAACGAATATTTCGCTAAAATAGCCAAAATTACACAACAGATACACAATAGCAAAAATATGGCTAAATAGTTACAAATTTTGCTAATTTGCTATATTGCCCGTAGGCGTCGCCAGCCTAGAGGATCTTCTAAGAGGTAGGTAAAAGCCAGAAATGCATAGTGTAAAAGTATCTTTCCACTAATATTACAGAAGTAAAATTATTAATGCAGTATTTCTCTTTTCTTGCTGAAAAATTCATATGCATATTTTATTTTTAATTTTTTATTTTTACAAGTGGACGTTTTTTAGTCCTTTGAAATGAAAATTAGTATGTTTCGAAATTGAAATATGAATTTATTAAGTCATATTTTCATCATAAAGTTTCAATTGAATAATTATAAACATGACTAACTTATTGTACTATTTATTAATTAATAATAAGTATTAATAATATTATAACTGAAAAATATAAAACTTACATTAACTTAATGTATTTTTGCGCTTTTACCTCTTTCATAGTGATTCATTTTCAATTTAACAAAATTTTGGATATTTTAGCAAAATATTCATGTACCTCTAAGGTCAAAGATCCAATGCCTGGACATACTCCTGCTTCCTATAAATCACGCTAATATGAATACTACACATTTTTCAGCTTAAATCTAATGCTCAGAAATGGACAAGTTTTTGTAGTTTATACAAAATTTACGTACAGCCATTTGAAAAAAATATATTTAATGGAAATATTGAAAGCGACATCGGAGTCATTAGAGGACCCGCATTAATTAGGGTAACAAAAAATATTATATAGGCACCTGTAATGGCTCTGACGAATTTCCTAAAACAGGATATTTTGAAAATAATATCGAAACTATTAATCGCGTACGGATTAAAAACTAGATTCCATAATTTTGTAAAAATAATCAATTGTATGTGGTTTTATTGAAAATATTATATCTTTGAAATATAAAGTCTTTTGTTAGAATATAGATTGCACATGCATAATTTTCTTGACAATTTTCACACAAACGTTTACTGTTTATATGGTTTATATATATATATATATATTTCTGAGTGTTATCACAATCCTAAGTGCTTTGTCCAATTACTACACTGTCCACATTCACTGATCAATTCAATGAACATCTTTGATTGAAACTTTTGGAAGAATTACACCAAAGTTTGCACACTGTAAAATAACAACTAAAATATATTTTTGTTTTTCTTTATTTGTACTCGAGATTTAGACATAGATAAAACTCCTTTAAAAAAATTTTCAAAATACTTCATTACTCTTTTACAAAACAACTCAAAACGCATCCTCACTGTTACGCGTCCAGGCACTGACCTTTTCCGCCCGTGGACTTATCAAAATTTTTATCAAAATTGACCATTCGGTCAGCTAAAAAACAGAAACCATTTGCTCGCTCGCACATTTATTCACAGTGAGTTGAAAAAGAAACGAAAAAAAGAAAAACTCGTGATATGCGAATGCAAAAAAAGAGCAAAAATAATCCGCAGTGACAATTGGCATTGTTCCTTTATAAAAATAAGCATTAAGTAAGAGGCAAAAACACTGTATACAGACAAAGTCACGTAATCATCAGTCCTGACTGTTAACTCTCCCCTCTAGATGCGACATCTGCGAAATCGGCTTCTCGGATCGTTTCGCGCTCAAACGGCATCGGGCGATCCATGAGAAGTACGGTCAAACTTCGGCGCGCAACAGCCAAGCGAACAACTCGCAGGCGAACGCAAGTTCACAAGGACAACCCCAGCAAGTCGTCGTGGTGAACGCGTCGACACCGGTGACGGTGAGCCAGGGCCAGGGCCAAGCTGTTATATTAGACGACGTGTACAAGTGCCAGGTGGCCTTCCCCGAGCCAAAATGATTCAACTGAGGCTCGGAGCGGCAGCAGCAGCAGCCACCGGCGTCGCTGCAGCAGCAGGAGAACAGATACGCTTTGATCGGTTAAGGGGACATAAGACGAGCCAGCTGACGATGTAAGGCAGTCCAGAATGAAGCTGCTATATCGGCTCAGCCGTCTACGCCGTCGCCTGAAAGGTGCCGCGCACCGCGTGGAGTGAGCCCAGAAGCTGGGACGCACCATAAGTTTTCTTGTGATCATGCACACACGTACACACACATTTGATTACGCGTTAAAAAAAAACACGTATGTTTGATACGGCTGACGATGGGTCGGTGGACGATATTATTATATATATAAATATATATTATATTATTATTACTGCGTATTCGCGTGAATAAGAACGAGATGCGACGTGGTGGTTCGCGTGTCGTAATCGAATGTATTTTTCTTTCTTTGTTCATTTTATAAGGGGATCGTGAAGAAAAGTGCGAGATTTATCTAATAACTATCCTGTAAATGATGGTTTTTTTTTTTCATTTCGACGCTTTTTGATGTTTCAAATGTTTGAGGGATGTTATACGCGCGGAAATTTTTAATTATAAAATAAGGTTTGGGTTGTAGATAAGAATTATTTCCTCCAACCCTTCTGTGAATTGTATAATAATTAATAATATAGATCGGTTTTATTTATAAATGTATTAAAAGATCAGCATTTTCTAATTTCGAATATCTGAAATAGTTTTTATTATTTGAAAAATCAGAATGTTGAAAAAAAAAACAGTCTTATAATTAAAGAATTTTGCGTAAGACGTCCATAAGCGACACATCAATTTTTTTTATCAACGCATACAATGAAAGCAGTAAGAAATTTAGCTCTACTAATTTCAAGAAATGTATTTATATGCTTATTCTTATCTATCAACGTCTACATTGTACAGTTTTTTACTTAAATTTGTAATGAGTCCACGGTTTAGCAAAGATGTATATAAAAACTTAGTCTAATTCGAATGAAATCGAATCTTTTTATATACGATTTTGTATGTTTTTTTGATAAACCGTGAACTTACTGCGAATAGTTATAAATAATGCTGAAAATTTGTTTATATGAATCGTGATAAGAATACACGTGCGTTGGTAATAACAAAACATATAAATATTGGATTACAAAAATTTATAACATTTTGTAAAATTAAAATTTGTTAAAATAATTATTTGAGTTCGCGATTCCCAATCATTTTCACTATCATTTAATTATAGGAACAAAGGTACACGCTATCATGAATCTTGAGCAAGCACTTTATTGAATTCGAATGGTGTGTTACTTAGGTGAATTATGTTCTTTGTTGATGGAAAAAGGATTCCTTTGTGATTCTGATAATTCATAACTCGTCCAAGTGTAGAACGTGAATTAAAGAAAAATTATACTATATCTTGAAATCACAAGCAAGCAAAGTGAATTTTTGTATTGCAAATATAAAAATTAAGTCTGCAAGCGTGTATATCTCAAGTATATTAAAAAAAGAAAGGTGCAATATATTATTCACAAAATCCTGGACAGTTGCATTATTTGTGCAGCTATAATCAACTTTAAATTTCTTTCGTCTTCTACATTGGTTAAAATTTTAAAAAAGAAACTCTTATTGTATCTTATATTATCGTTTCAAACGATCTCACATTTTTCATACGTGCTTAGTCGAAAACTCATTTTGTTGGATTCCTTTTTCGTCGTTCTATTACTTTTTGTTTAAAATTTTTAAATTGCTTTTTGTACATTAAAAAAATCTTCACGAAATGATGCAATAAGAAAAGATAATGAACCTTGAGGCGCAGATTGCTTTGTCTTACCAAACGGACATTAGAGGCATCTACTACCAAGTGGTTATTGATTATTATAAATGAATAAACGATTGCTAGTTCATAGAAAACGACGAGTAGCTGCTTAGATAATATGTGTATACATTAATTTTTATATCTTCACTTGTTAGATACGAGAACCACCCTATTGCCGGTTTTCCCCGAGGGAGAATCGTCGTTTACGATAAATCAGCTTCAACACGAGCACGAACAGTTAGTGTTCGTAGTCCGATTGACATGTAAATTATCTTCAAAGCTAGGTAAAGGAGCTCTTCCCGATATAAGTCATGTATAGGCGACAATACTTTCACGTTTAGGATTTTAATGCTAATCGCAGTCGTATTTCTGTCGTAAAAAGTAAATAAAAATTGAATAAACGAATTTTTTAAAAAAGTATAATTAATAAGAATGTAAAATAATTAATAAAAATGACATGTTCTTTCGCCCGTGAATTTATACAAATCGGGAATAATTTTTCTTTCTTCTTTCTTTTTTTTTTAATTATTGTTAAAACACATGTAAAATAAAGCATATTCGATTACGTTTAGTTTACTCTTACGTGGTCATAATACCTGCTGCAGTATTTCGGATTAGTTTAGAAACTTTTATCAACGCCTTTTCGTTCGGGTTGTCCCGTACAGAAAAATGTCACTTTTCTACCGTTGTTGATCCTACAGTGATTTTATTTACGTCTACATGCGCATCACCTGCGGTAATATACATATATATATATTTTTTTTTTTTAGAGAGAACAAAGGAAAATTAAAAATGCGATTCTTTAATTTAGATTATTTGTTATTGCGTTTAACAAATTATATGAAGGTATGAAATACAATTTTACGTGTAAAAATAATTTTTGTGAATAGCTCAGGGTGTTTGGAAGACAATTATTAGCTGTAAACCTTAGTTTTTTGCTTAAGGGCACTAAGTAAATTTGTAAATACAACATATCTGAATATTAAGCTCATGGAATGCGTGGACGAGGAAGAACAGAAACACACGAGCGTAAATTATTTCTTTCGGATTTCAATTTATATGGTTAAGGTTCTTCCATTCGTAAAAATTGAAAAAGATATGAAAATTTTGGAGCTTAAGTTCAGTGTATCCATATGAAAGTGAGAAAATGTGTGCAAAGGAGTGCGAGTAAATGCGTCTTGTAGTTTATAAATATATGGACTACTTAGGTAATTAATGTGTAAGTCATTTGTCTAAGAACAAAAATGAATCATTGGAAATTACTGGAAGAGGCACAGTACAACCGTTTGTTAAAATACAGTGATTTTGTTTATTACTAACTCGTATTACCCGTTCGTTCTATTAAATTAACATTCCAAATTGCGCGTGAGATTCAAATATGATCGTTTTTTTCCGAGAAAATTGTTATTTTTAAATGCGAATCACTAAGAAATGTATAACATAAATATAAACTTTATAATTTTAAATAAATGCTTATAAAAAAAATAAACATGTTCATTTTGTGATTTGCTTCGAGCAGTTGCTCGATGTCTCTTGCAGTAATTATCCTTATTCGAAATTGAATCGCGAATATAAAAAGTATAAATGAGTAAAAACGTGAGGAACGAATATGATTCCGAGCTTCCATATTATCAAAAAGGATAAGAAAAGAAGCGCGAAAGATGGAGAAATTAACGATGTGTATGGAAGTGTCTTCCAGAATGTCTATCTGCACTTTCTTCAATCACAAAGGTATCCTTCATTCCGTGCTACACACATGCAAACAAACAAACGGTGATGAGTGTATAAATGCATACATGCGTTCTCATGTAAATCTGATTTTGCACAAACGAAACGGGAGAGAAAGACACATATACGCGTAAAAATAACACGAGATATTGCAGCGCTGACGACAATTTGACAACGTGCTACTGTAACTATTTTCTATTGTCGCAATATAGCGTTGAATTTGTTTTCGAGAGCGAGAGAGACTTTAAAATAATCGTAATTCGCAGGAGAACAGATTTCTTTATTGAGTCTATTACGGGTCAGCCGATGTGTATACACATAATCTAGAATTTTGTATGAGAAATAATAAAAAAAAAAAAGAAGAAAAACGAAATCAACACACGAGCGACAAATGCGTCTTTTCATTAGATCTACCTGTTGTCGATATAAACTAGAAATATAATTTGAATGTACATGTATCATACTAATTATTCGCCTAGCTATGAAGACGAAAATCATTATTTGATTTAAAAACAAACTAGCGCACGATTATATCAGATATTCAAATAACAATAAAGATGTCCGTGGGACGTTTTCATTTTTAACGATCTGTGTTTATTTTTTTTATTAACCTTTGAGTTTACATTGAATTTCAGCTCCCTTACTAATAATTTACCATAATCATGACTGTAAATAATTTTGCTGTTGCAAAAACTGTTATCTCAAATACTAATATATTATATTTTACAATAATGTGCTCTTTATTATGTTAGTGTGTTTAAAAATTCTCTTTATAGGTCTAGGTTGTCAATAATTAAAATGTTAAATAGGAAAAAGTTTTGTTTTGATTTTATAACCACAAGTTTGATATTTAATATTCTGTAAAATTAAATCCTGTAAAAAGGAAAGTAGTAAAAAAATGTTTATTTTTTGTATTTAGTTGTTTTTCGCTATTATATTGAAAAACGTTGCTCCTAGCAAAGAATTTTCAAGATGAAAATGATTTCTGTTAATTAATTGTAACAGGGGCATTTTTTTAATTTATATTAAATATTAATTTTGTACACAAATTTTAATCATTTCTGGCATTTTTTTTTATTTTGTAATGGGTTCAGTTTAATATAGAAACTTAAACGAATATCTAGTAAAAGAGGAATTTTATTTGTGATTCGTCCAATTTCGCTGAGATAATCAAAAAATTTGATTAAACATAAGTACAAACCTATAGACATAAATACCTTTCAGGAAACGCATAAAATGAACATATATTTTGTTTTGAAACCATTTTTCTATAGAAAACTATTGGTTTTTAAAGTGTAACAATTTTCGGTCTGGTGAAAACATCATAAAAGTTTTTCGAGTAACGGTGGTGCCTAAAATTTTACAATGTTAAGTACTGAAATTAGTTTTCATTTTTATTTGACAGGAAAATATTGTTATGAGCTAATAAAAAATCCAATAAAATTTTTACATAATGTTCGAAAGATAACACGAACATATTTACTAGTCTATCACATTATCTGTACAATATTATATCATATTCTAAAAGTAAGTTGAAAAACATTTCCCAAACATCTATTCAAATAAAGTTATACATACTAAATAATTTCATAATATAAATTATATAAACGAAGTACACATCGTTGCCGACAGTTTAAGTTCCCAAATCAATCGCAAATTCGCAAACCGCCGAAAAACCGTACACCGATTTACTGAAACTATTGTTGTGTAAAGTGTAATGCTACACTAGATGCGAACACGAGTAACGAAAGAAAGCCCGCGAGGTAGCGCTTCAAACCGTTCCGCGCGATATTCAAATTCACTTAAATTATTCCCGCATGCAAATACATAGATAGGTATAGAATAAAGTTTGGTCACTACCGTATATCGAATGCCGGCTGGTAGTACAGTAGGACAGTACAGCCATAAAAATAATCAAACACACCCATGGATTTTCCGGCGCAGCCGTCCGCTTGGTTCAGAAGGATTAGCGACTGTCCACATTACCGCTCGCAATAAAAACCTTCTAGGACAACGACGTTCATATCGTTTATTGCACCCGTACGGAAACCCCCTCGTTTATCCTTAGCTGGCTGTCATACTCGACAGGCCAGGTGCCACGTGCGCGGCTGTCTCCACTACATCTACACAGCGGATTCAACGACTGCATAAGCGCGCATGTACAAGTACTCATCAACCTTCTTATTCGTTATTCGCCAGAAAAAGGAAGAGGCCCAACCTTCTGTCTGGAAACGAGAATCTATACCAAGAAATAGAATTAATCTAAAATAGGTCTTATAAGAGAAGAAAAGAAAAAAAGATTTAAGAAGTTCTATAACTCTTTAAACCCTAATATGCCCCTACGATTTAATATGCAAAAATGTCAAAAGATTAAAAAGGAGATTTCTTCCAGAAAATGAATTTTCTATCTCTGAAAAATATCATCTTAAACGATGGGGATTTATTAAAGTGTTTTGAAAAAAATTTCAAATGTTTATGAGTATGATCGGTATGATGGCACATAGATAATGTGAGATAATGATTAAGATTTATAGAATTTAGTTATATATAGTTTATATTGAAGAGTTATAGTATCAGTGTTTACATCCTAGGACATGGCCTGGTGCTAATTGGATACCTTTGGAGATTAAAAAAAAAAAAAAACAATTAGTTCTGACGCTGAAGTTTTATTTTCTACTTATTTCATTTTCATACTTTGAATTGCACGCGCATATGTATACAGACCCACAAGTCTGCCGACGAAAAGAACCCTAGTTCTTACGCAACGGCATCTATTGGATTAAACGGCAAACACTATATAGTAAAACCGTATCGACAATAGCGCCGCAGTCAAATAAGCGCCTCAGTAACGAGATTACAAAATCTATACGCGGAACGCGGCGACATGGCCGCAGCGACTACGGCTACCCACGAGTATAATACAACGACGAGCACCGCCGTCAACGCGTTATTATTATCATCATCATCGTCTTGTAGGCGAAAATTGTGCAGTGCACGGCATATATGATAGTGCAATGCGAATGATGTAATTGTGCGAGTGCAACACGCGCGCGTCTCTTCGTCTGTGTATTGCAGCCGCAAGAGGATAAGTACTTCAGTTCTTCCTTATATTCAGCGCTCGGTAAGTATATCTATATATATATATATAGATGCTGTGTGCCTGTGTGTGTGTGACAGTGCGGATTTAGAGATTGATAACAGCAGTGATGATGTTTATTTTGAATGTCGGCGACGGTCGTTTTTTTGCGTCGGCGATGGGGTTTTGTTTTGTTTGATTAGGAGGGGGATTGTCATTGAATAGTGGGTGCTAAGTGAAGGGTGATTGTCATTGAATAGTGGGTGCTAAGTGAAGGGTGATTGAAGTTTGTGAGGAGAGGGTTGTGAATATGAGGATGAAATGTGTGGTAATGAAAGCAATCAGTTGATGAGTCATTTAGAGGTTGTGAATCTTCAAGAAGAATTTGTTCTGTAAGTAACATTTTTTATTGCTGTCATGTTTTACCTAACATTTTAATAGCTTTTGTACAAAAGTCATAACCTATTATTTCTTGACAATATATCGTGACTAAAGTGTTAGACAAACATCAAAAAATTATAATCAATATTTTACAATATTCACATATCTTTGGCGATTCAAATAATATTTACTGAGCAAAAGGATATACAGCATCGTCTCTCTTTGACACTACTTGATTAATGAAGTTGGTTTTGCTATTTCTATGCATCTTTTTTATCACTATACGCCATACGAATCTTATAGCAACGTAGTAGAGCATTTCAGTCACCGATAATAGACTGAAGCCCATAAACAAACCTAGCAGGCCTCCAGTGTTAGCTGTGCAGAAGGAAGATTACATAGTTTGAGAGTCATGTATCTTATCTTAAGATACAAATATAATTTGAAAGTTACTCACACAATAGCTCAGCGAACCCATAGAGCTCATTTTTTGTGTATTTCATGTACGACGAGTCTACAAAAAATATGTGAACAATTGCCATATTTTTCCTAAAGCACAAGACCAAAAATTAATACATTAATTGACAATATTTAAAATATTATTATAAACTTACTCAAAGTACGTTGCATTATTTTTTAAGTATTTTTGTGGTACATCAAATGTAGTCATTAGCATACTTTGAGATATTTCTGTGCTGTAGTTAATTTCATAACAGCCAGGGTAACATTTACAGCTAGGTCTGAAATAAAAGATATAAAAGAATAAATAATGTTATAACAAATGTAGGAACCTAACAAATGAAATACTCACACTTGTATAACCATCTTATCATCATCTTCATATAACGAATTCTTCATGAGGTTTCTTGCCTTATTTGCACAGTCATCGTCAACCTTCCCACAAATCCTGGTCACATTGGTAGCTGCAAAAACAAGTGCACATTAATAATTCTTACCAAAAATCATTCTCCCTACCTTAAATTAAGAAAAAAAACAACTAAAAAAATTTTTCCCCTCACCCGGCATATAATACTGCATACAATTGCACAAATTCATAGTGAAATTGGCTTCGCACTCCAGAACGCAATTGCGCTCGGTATAGGTCCTATAGTACATCAGCTTCTTCTCTTCGATGAAGTAACATTGGCGCACTTTCGGCGGTATCTTCTTGATCTGGTTTTCGGCGTCGGTTATGTGGGGTGTGATTATCACCCGGGTCTCCTTGCCTGGCGACACCGTGAACGCGAAGTCTTTGATCTGTGGGGTTTCCACCGGATTATGCAACAGCATCTTGAAGCCAACGCTGGCTGTCGATGAGCAATAATACTCATTGGAGTCGACGTCCAGGACGAGCATGAGGCCGTAATTCGTGCCGCTACCGTGGGCACGCCAGGGTATCGTGTCAGGTGAGTCCGTAGGCTCAAACTCGTACTCCGGAGTCCAGTCAATGTGCGTCTCCGAAGCGTACGATAGTGGCAGGTTCTCCCATGTTCGCCTATAAACGCATATAAAAGTGTTATTATGTAGCTTTTTTATTTAGTTAACTTGTTGTACCAAAGATAAATAAAATTTTTTCAGGTTCTGTTTAAAATGATATTTTTTTTTCATTTATTTTTTAATTCATTAAAAAATGTCAAAACCACACTGCTTTGCATTTAGTCATAATATTTTGTGCGTATTTGTGTGAATGCATCGTGTACTTACGGATCGTAGTAGAGTGCCGGTCGCGGTACCGAGTTAAATCGACAACAGAGACCCTCATCCGTCAGCACAGGATTGAATATTTCCGAGCAGTTGGTGCTGTTCGTGTGCCACTCGCAGTAATGCAGCATCGATTCGCAATCCTGTGATACCTGAATTTTTTAGGTTCATTTTTTTATCAACTTTCGTTATATACTTTTCACATTGACTTGATTATATATACTCTTGTATATAGCTTACGCGTAATATAAACTTGTAGATATTGTCCCATTCGCCAGCCTCCTTGTTTATCAAGTTCGGATCATAGTTCGTTTCCGACTGGACGTTGCAAATATCCTCGAGAAAGAACGTCTGCAGCGAATCGTTCCTGAAATCCAAAATACAATCTTCGTATACCAATTGCTGTTTTTTACTCGCAGAGAGTGAAATATATTGTGCATATATGTACACTAACGTCCGAAGAATCTCCAAAGCGACGGATTTCTTCGCGTTGTTCATATTACAAACCGTAATGGCGGGAAACGGAAATTGATTGATCGGTACAGTGATGGAGCTGCGCGATATTATTATTGGTGACTGCGAGAATTTGGAATACAGGTGCCAGATGAAGTAGCCCGCACCGAATATTGCTAAAAAGAAGGAGAATATCCAGAATATCCTGGAAACATATAAGGGGGAGTGTAAAGAATGAAAAAATCGTGTGTAGAAACTAAGATTAATTCGTTGATCAGGTGGTCACCTTTCCATGTACGGCAAATTGTTGTCGCCTACGTACTTCAGGCCGTGAATGGTGCAGTGGTCGCAGTAGTCCTTGAACACCTTACCCACGAATTTTTTCGAACAGCCAACACTTACGTTGTCGTAATTCTTGACGGAACTGCGAAAGAAAAATGGGATTCTGGTACATTTAGCAGTGTATTTCCGTTTTCTTTTTAGGTTTGCAAAGTGATTGAATCAGGTTCTCTTACTCATTGTGCATTGATGGGGTTTTCTGGGCGAACATCGCGCCATTGTACGTGCTGTTGTAGCTCATTATGTTAACGTTTGATGATGATTCCTGTCGTCACATCGGAACAAAATTTTAATGAATTCTTGTATTGAATTAATGCCACGAAACTATTCTCTATATATATAAAAAGTAATTATAATTCAAGAAAATAACATAAATATTAGAATTATGGACAACCCATTAAAAATATTTTTCAATAGCAAAACCCATATTGTACATACTACAAAGTCAACATTAATATATCACGTTAACGATCACTTTTTATTTATTTGTACTTCTAACAAACGATCACAAAGATCAGGATTACATCTCACGTTTACACTCGACCCTGTCATTAAAAAGAACCCTTTATGTTAACCTCTTCCTGTACTTGTCCACATATTTGGACTATACAAAATTGTTTATTTTTAATAGAAATTGTATATCTGTATTCATAATACAATATCTATAGATATACAATTTCTATTAA
>JAYJLV010000056.1:14216857-14238331 GCA_036873485.1 Torymus texanus
ATATATATAGAAGAGAAATATGTATATACATTTTTTACATGACAATTTTTTCGCAAACAGGAATTCAGAAATTAACCGTTGATTCTCGGAAATCGTTATATGTTACATTTGAAATAGGAAAAGCAAGAAATATATACGCGCGTGGACTTTTGTCGGGAAAATTTGACGTTTCGGACGTTATTTAAAATAATTAATTCTACCGAAATGAAGTTTATCACGTATATAGTAAAATATCGAAAACGATGGCGCAATTAACTGCCTGGTTAACTCTCGTCCAGTATAAAAAGGAATTTTTTTCTCTCACCTTCGTACATACAACAAGCACTAAAATTAATTATATATGCATTTTATTTTCACATAATATACTCACGTAACCGAGCTCGACACTTTTCATTCACCCACCAGCTGGCATATTGTTCACATACATACCACTTTACATAGAAATAAAAATGCACTTATACCTATATACATAATACGCACGCAAGCTGTAAATGTACATCATCACTGTCATTACGCTCTCTTGCTATATATATATATATATATATATATATATACACATACGTGATCTTCTTGATGCAAGCACATTAGCCCCGCCCGTTCGAGAGTAATGTTCAGAAGTTTGCCAAGTTGCAGTAGTAGTAGTAGTAGTACTGTAACGACGGCGGCGGTGGTGGCCAACTAGCCTCGCTCCTCTCCTCTCCTCCTTTTCCTCCCCCGCGTGTATCCGCACTAATAGCGTTCCCAACGACGCGACGTAAATAATGCACGAGTCATGCGCGAGCGAAATCATCGCGAGTAACGACTGTATACGTTGCGAACTATTTCTCTCAAGGGATATTTATATATATGTGGGTGCGTGTCGGAAGCTTTTTATTTGGATGCTGTGGGTAGTGGTACATGTAGGAAAAAGAGGAAAGGAGGGTGTAATCGAACGCTTGTAATGTTCACTCTAAGCTTTGATATATATACGCGGTGTGAGGTATAATATAGCTTTTGTTTGGGCTTTTTTTTTGCCAATTAGGGAAATTTTTTGTTTTGCATTCTGTTAGGTAAGCATTATTTGTTTCATCCAATTATTGACTTCGTTAAAATTACAAATTTTATCATTGTACCCAACTTCATAATAAATTCACAAAAATTTTCATCCAAATCTCGCATGCATATATACTCCACTAAAATACACGCGATCATCGCTCGGTTGTATAAAAAAAAAGCACCACTCGTTCATCCGAACGAGGCGCGAAAAACGTGGCGTACGTCTCGCTCCACAAATTTCGCAAAGCGCCAATCAAAGCGCGTGGAACCAGCGAGCCTTGTCGTATGGCCGACTATATCCATATATATACCTACTCTCGTTTCGTTGTCGCACGCGCGTGTACACACGGGATGTTCCACGCGTGTTGAGCTTATAGTGCGTTGTTGGATGCAAATTTCTTTTTTTTTGTTTTTTTTTTGTTTTTGTTTTTTCTGGTATTGTGGGAGGAAGAACTCGGTGTTAATGAGGTTGCAGATTTTGTAGTTGTGCTGAGTGTAGAGTTTGTAGGGGGTAATGGGCGAATAAACCTGATAGAGTATCGTTCGTAAGTAAAGTTTGTTCGTGTATGGTTTGGGAGTTGAATGTTGTTAGTTAAATAGTAAATGGAAATGAGGGGTAGTTAGATTGAATTTTGTTCTCATGATTGTAAAGGAAAGATGTGAAAATCGATAGTTATTTAACTTATTATATAAAAAAAATTAGAATAAATACTTTTTATAGACTAACAATTGAAGTATATGTAAATAACAAATAACGTATATAATCATAAAACATCCACGTATACCTACACAACCATTACACATCAACCAACTCGCGCATTTCACCCAAAAAAGCTCTCAGCATCACATATACTCGCACAGAACTTCCCATATCACACGACGCATTTCTCGCTTCCAAAACGCTACAGCCTAGCAGCTCGATATCCCTACACCAGGGTGTATATATACTTATATATACTGTGCGCACGCGGTCGTCGCAAAAGCACATCGCCGGCCTAATGGAAATTCTTCAATTATTCTACAGATCCATAAACTACGGTGCGATGGGCGCGATAATGGGCCACGAATTAACGCACGGCTTCGACGACCAAGGTAAGTGAGTCACACATATATATACCTATGTATATACGCACGC
This sequence comes from Torymus texanus, assembly GCA_036873485.1. Lineage (NCBI taxonomy): Eukaryota > Metazoa > Arthropoda > Insecta > Hymenoptera > Torymidae > Torymus > Torymus texanus. The sequence goes on from JAYJLV010000056.1 coordinate 14,219,028, forward strand.
GCGCAGCTCGATTTAACCGAGCGACGCGGGCGATTTTCAACCTGAATTTATTGTATGTGGGGTTGACTGTGGCCTGGAAGAGAACGAATTCAGTGGATAATGGTGGTCGTATTATTTTTTTTAAGGTGGTTTGGTAGGTGAATAGAGAGCGATGTGGTTTTAATTTAGATAAGATAAGAGAAAGGAAGACTATTCAACTTTTACTTAACAGTATTTATTACATTATGGCCCGGATATATTGGAAAGCTTCAGTATTTCAAACAACAGAAAATTCAGTTCAGAATGTTAATCAACTCTTACACTTACACTCCGCAGAACAAAGCGCTGCACTCTTGCAACTCCTATATTTGAACGACCGAGCGAGCGCATAATGCCGAAATCAAGTGGACAAATAGAAATTTCACCGGACGGAATGTAGAATAAATATAATACACCTATATATATATATATATATACACAGACAGAACCCTGTGTTCGTGAAAGTTCCACCTCGAGTTGTATGCCAAGTTGGCATTACTTACACTACTATTGGTCGGCCCGTTGAAACAAATTTTCCAAACTTTCACGCTAACGCCGCGCGGCATCGAAGTTCTGTGTTGCCACCCAATTATTTACTTTGGCACGGTGCAACTCTCTCATGATGTGCACGCGCAGGCTTTTGTCTATGGGCCTGACGTAGTCGCTTCTTGCTTTGTAGGTTGTATTACAGTGCGTTGAAGACTATATATATATATATGGATGGACGTGTGCGCGTGTAGTGGTGTATAATCTTGGAAGTTGAGGATGTCAGGGGTTTTGACGGTGTTTATAAGAAGTAGAAACGCGTAAAAATTCGATAATATTTAACGCGAAACGTTGTGATTGTAGAGAGTAGGGAAGGAAATCAGGTATATTGTTATAATTTATATATCATTGTGTGAAGTTTCAAATCCTCTATTGGCGAATGTATAGAGTTTGAACAAATTTCCCGGTGAATTTTGTTTATTTAAACTCGGAGCTTATAGGTGAATAGAAAATTCGAACAATAGGGGATTATGACAATGCAAGGGATATAACCATTGTTTTCAGCATCTATATGATAAATCATCCCGTGCAGTCGATATACTATATTTTCTGATGAGTAAAAGTTGAAGTTCTTGATATAGTTATCCTCTAACAAGAATTACTTTTAATAGTAACAAAATTGATCGTATCAAATAAACTATACAATATCATTTATTTTGATATAAAAAACGTTAATCGATTTAAAAACTAAACACTTCTCTATGTTCATCATCTAACGAGCCAATAATACACTTCCGATAAATATTCACAAAAATATATCTCACCACGCGTCCACGACGAATCACTTCGCGTTGAATTTTCCACGACCCATTAACAGCCTTTTTTCTCTCTCTCTCTTCCTCTGCCCTGTATATGAATATAAATTTTTATGAACACGCGCTATACGCGAGCAGCTCACGTGAAAAAAGAAAAAAAAATACAGCCTCTCTGGTTCTCTTAATCTATGCAAAGTGGCCGTGTAACGAGCGATTCTCGCTTGTATATATATATATACACATACATTCATTCATAAAGGCGCGAGTCCGAAATAAAGACGCGATTTCTTGGAAGAGAGAGAGGGAGAGAGAAGCAAAGGAAAACAAGGAGATGAAACGTGTGTCTATATGTATATATATCTCTGAGCAGGACGGAGGTACGACGAGAACGGCAATCTGCGACAATGGTGGAGCAACGAGACGCTGCGCCACTACCACGACAAAGTCGAGTGCATTATCAAGCAGTACAGCGGCTACCATTTGCCCGAGCTCGGCAACAATTTCACGGTGAGTATCTTCTTCTTCTTCTTCTTCTTCTTCCTTTTCTTCTTTCCTTCCTTCTTCTTCTGTTCTCTCGCTCACGATTTTTTTTTTCGTCTATACTATACGTATATACCACTCTTTTACCGTATTGTACGGACGCTTTTGTTTTGGACGTGGATCCTTCTTTTTTTGTGTCTGCAAGCGTTAAAGTATGTACGCGTTCTTCGACACTGTATGTACGAGGGTTGTAATCCTCGCTCACCCCCTCAGTGTTCGGTTCTGTGCGGTTTTATTATTTACCGGATTCCGATGCGCATAGCCGAGCGTTTTGGTTCGAGAAATAGTGGATAATGCGGGGATTTTTGTTGTTGTTGAGGGGTTGGAGGGTTTTGAAAGGATGACGGTGCATTGAATTTTATAATTTGAGGGTTTTAGTAATGTAAGTTGAAAGAGTTCTAATGGGAAATCGGATGAAAATGGAATTTTAATAAATGGATATTTTTAAGGGAGGCGGTGATGTATGAATTTAACAAAGTTACATGTGTTTACAAGCGTAGATACGAGGAAATACGATTTTCGTAAATAATGGAATCACAGCCGTGTAAAAAAAACAGTCGGATGTCGAAATCCGAGTGTATGTTTGATTAATACCTACACTGAAAAAAAAATTTGGTCATATCAAGGAAAGCTTGTTTGATCCAAATAAATGTTTGTTTCCTATTTGGCCATTTGTATATTTATTTGGATCAATAAAATATATGATTTAACAACTAAACATTTATTTCCATCAAATATAGTTTATTTGAATCAATAATATATTTTTTTGATCCAAATAAACCAAATTCAAATAAATTTTTTTCTCAGGGTATATAAAATACCTACACGTGCAAAAATACTCTGCCTCTGTAATATAATAAAACATTATTATACGCTATACGCAACATCAAACGCACGCATCGCGTTAAATCGGATTTTACAAAATTTCAAGATTTTTTTTACATCTTTCCTCGTACAGTTATACGCATTTTAATCCGAAAAATATTTAATAACATCTCTCTTCCTTCCATTTTTACGAAATTTAGGATAAACCATAATCCATTAAAATACTCTCACGAGTAAAATCTTCCCTTCTCTATATATACAAACTTCCACGAGAATATTATAAAACGCAAACTCCACGAAGAATCCGTACTTTTTTTCATTTCACCTCTCGATATTCCGAAAATATAGCACGCAGCTATGGATTAATTCAATGAACCGTCGTCGTACTCCCTCACACAGCTTCGCGTCCGATAAATATGCATCGGCCCCAGCGATGTGTCCCTTAATTGAATTTTTCCGATCCACCGATACATCAGCTGTACGCGCCACGGTGCTCACTTGCAGGAACCCGATGAAGCGAGTCCTTGAACCTTGACGTAAAGCAGAGAATCGCGTATATATATATATATATAGGGGATGGTGAATTACGACGAGTCGCGTGGAATATTATTTATTATGCGAAGGGCCAGCTGCTCTGAGCTGAAAAGTTAATATTTGCGAGGGATATTGTTATCTGAAAATTTCCTGGAAGTAAAAGTTGGTCCAGGAATTTTACCGTGATTCATTTTTATAAAAGTAGAGGTAGCCGTTATAGATTTTCAAATGAAATTTTTATATAATTTTTTTTCGTAATAAATGCTCATATAGCATGATTCGCAGGCGGTAGATTTTGAATTTTGAAAATATTCTTTTGTATAGTGCGGGATTTTCTAACTGCACGAATTTCGTTTCTCCGTTATAAACCGGGCAACAAAAAATTGAATATGCTTGAGTTTTTTTCCTCGATGCCGATGCATTTGAAGTTTTTCTTTGAACTTGATACTGTATATTTTGGTACAGAAGGTGGAAAAAGTTTGAAAGGTATTAAAATTAGATATATAGCTTTGGTAGAATCAATATTCTGTGATTATTATAAAAATGATCGCGATGTTATATCTCTAAATTATAACAATAACAATTCAACTACCCTTCGTTATTTTTCTCATATATATATATATATATATATATATATACACACGACGAAATTTTCCACTCCCGCAGAAACTCCATACGTCTTCAAATTTGCATCTCCTCTTTCCAAAAAACCTCGAGCTCTCACGCTACATTTCACCCCTTTCCCCGAACCTCCTCATTACAGTCGCTTTTTACTTTACTCTAATCTCTCTCTCTCTCTTTCTTTCTCTCTCTCACTCACTTCTCTTCCGTCTCTCCTTTGTCCTCATCCGGATATCCTCTCCCTCTTGTCTGACGCCCGGGCGCAGATATCGTAACTCGTCATTACATATATCTCTCTCTTTCTGTTCCTTTCTTTCCACGCGCGGCGTGAAATCCTTTAGTCCCCTCCGCAGACGCGGCGTTTTTGCGAGACGCGCGCGCACGCGCGATTTGAAAGCACTTTGCGAAAATGACTTTCACGCGGAAAAGTGTCTGAAGGAGAATAAAGATGCCTATATATACATGTGAAGTGTATAGTTCAGATGATTTTTGAGAACTGCTACGCGTACATATGGACGATTAAAGCTGAGGAAATCGCGCGTAAACGTGATTTTTGAAATTATATATACTCAAGTATTACAAATTTTACAGTTAAATAAGTTTATTTATTTTTGTTAAATTCATCTTTTTGAATTAAAACTACTGTTCGTTTCAATGTACGAGTGGACATTCGACAGGAAAAACTCTCACGTCGAAGAGAAATAGTTCGAAGAAGTCGTAAGCGCTCGCAGGGAGGGAAACCGTGTGATATCGCTGTTTAATAACAATAATCGACTTCCGCCTTTTGGCAAATGGCAGGGACGTGAATTTTATTCAAACATTTTTCATATCCTCTGAGGCATTACTACTACCCACTATTATACCCACCTCCTACCGCCTCTCTCTTAAACGCGAGCGTGCACGTAAAATGATTGGAAGGATGCTCGATAATGCCGATAGTAACGGCTTTCAATATTATTGCAGTAAATTTGGTGTAAGATGCTAAGTATAATGGATTTTATTATCCGAGCGCGAAGGAGTAAAAAAAAAGATGGTAGTTTATCAAGGGGTTAATATTGGCGTAATGTGGAGATAAAATATTATACGGACGGTGGTATTGGGATAATTGTATAATATTGATGTCATAAAAGGAAGTAGTCAAATTGACACATGTTTTTTAGAAATATGGTTCTCTTTTTTAATTTATTTATTATTCTGTACTGCATCTATATCTTATTTAAATCATAGTAACGGTAATTTCTAATCATATATAGGCGAATAAACTCCATCTTCTCTCATGTCTTTCCAAAATCACCTCTATCTCAATTCGAAAACAATCCAAATCCCCGATTAAATCACAGCAATTACAATAAATTCACTCTCTCTTCTACGTTTGGAAAATTCAAATCGAAACCCGTAAACGTAACGGACGCATGTACAACCCTCGCCTCCGGCTTGCAGCCATATATACACACGTGGAAGGGGCGGAGTAATTGAAAGTAACTTATCGGAAGTTCCTCTATGCAAAGTAATTTTCCTCGGAATCAATTTGCCGGATCTTAGTGGTGAAACTCTCGCAAAATTGTAAGCGCTGTTTCGGAAGAAACTAATTTACACGGGAAAATGAGAAACCATGTATATATAATGATATGCTTGTAATATTACGTGGTTGATTGAAGTTAGTATGGAAAAAGAGATTTTAGAATTTAGGATAGAATTAAACATGGTTTGGGGAGTGACGAGACGACGAGTTGTTGATGAAAAATCCTCCTTTGAGGTATAGAATCACGGATGCAAAAGTGGCGTGTATATGCGGTATAGTAAAAAAAGTTGATATTGCATTTGTGAAAGAACTGCGAATGCTGTCTCGCTGGAAATTCAATTCATATATACGCGAAATAGATATTGAAAACGGATTAAAAAATAGGATTTTTATTTAAGGGGAATTCTTTGAATTCAAAAAAGTAAAAAAAAATTTTTCCCTCTTTTCGAAGCACGTGATTTTTAAACTTTATACGCCAATCCATTGATTTTTTAAATTTTTATATTACGCAGTACATATTATATTTGCCCAATGAGTATATAATATACATAAAACAACTTATACACAAAAACGAATAAAATAATAAACGCTTTAATTCGTCCTTTTAAATTATATACGTATCCTCCCTTCCATTTCAAGACCACATCCTTATTTATTTATAACCAATATAATTATAATACTTATTGATTATACGTATGCATACTAAGTACCATAATACTCACCGTATCTTGGGATGCTCGCAGGTTAACGGCATCAACACGCAGGGTGAGAACATCGCCGACAACGGCGGTCTTCGCGAAGCATATCGGGCGTACCAGCGTCTCCGTACCCGTTCGCCCAATCAGCTCGCTTTGCCCGGACTTTCCGATTACACCCAGGAGCAACTCTTCTTCCTTGGTTTCGCTCAGGTTCGTATGTGTAATGAGTGATAAGGAGGGAAATTGTGTGGTTGGGTAGAGATATGTCAGGGTGAATTGATGCGTCAATATAAGTCGGTCTTTATTCTATTTCTGCACGGTTAAAAATTTTAGGTAAAATATTAATCCTCCGTAGTTGAAATTTTGTGTAAAATATTTTTTATTAAATTTTAAATATTGTTTAATATTTTTAATCTACATAAACTTGCGTAAAATGGTGATTTTAGACAAATTCTATGTACTTCATTTACAGAAATATTTATAGAAATTTAGGATAAAATTTGATTCTATAGTTAAGTTTATTTGAAAAAGTAAATATAAAAACTTTTGCTAAATTTCGTATGTAGTAGTAGTACGAGGGAAATAAAAAATTTAAAAAATTTAATTATTGCTTCAAACTATATCTATATACCATTGATATTTAATTACATCTACACATTCGATGTATATATAGGTCTGGTGCGGTAACCACACGAGCGGCGCCCTCAAGTCTAAGCTGGTCGAGGGTGTGCACGCGCCGAACCACTTCCGGGTGATCGGGACGCTGTCGAACAACGCCGAGTTCGCTGCTGCGTGGAAATGCCCGGCTGGCAGTCCTATGAACCCCGTTCACAAGTGCATTCTGTGGTGACGGGCCAGCTCCGATGTGTGAATTGTACCTATATACGTCTGTGTGTAAAAGAGAGAGAGAGAGGGGTAGAGATAGTTTTGAAGATGTGTATAGGTATGTGTGAAGAAGAATGTATGGAAATGTGAAGAAAGAATTTTTAAAGAGTGAATGGTTTATGGTTTTTAATAGGCAGAAAGTACGAAAGATTTTTAAAATACAAAATGTCGTTACAATGTTATTGGCTTTTCGATGTACAATTTGTGTTGTATATTATAAATATATAGGAAAAATCGCACGCATCATGTTTCGAGAGTCGTAAAGCACATTTATACAAGGATCGCTCGTAAAAAACTTTTACCGATACTGTTTGAGGAAGCAAAACCTGTCGTTAAACGCTTGAGCTTTACACGCGGAGGGCAATACTTTCACGTTCTCCGTGACATTTGTAATTTCTTTTTTTTTTCTCAATATAAGCTGGTATTGATGTTTTTGTATAATAAAGAAAATGTATAAAGTGCTGAGGACAGGTGAAATTAATAACGTTGAATCGTAGTGATATTTTTCAAATGAATGTTTTAAATGAGTTTTCGTTTGTACATGAAAAAAATGAATATTCAATGGTAAAACTGCAATTAAGATCCATAAACCGATGAAATAAAAATTCGAAATTGGTTATGCAAAGTAGGGAATGTCAGGGTTGGAATGTATAAAAGTGAATTGTGTAATCTCAGTTTTTTTAAACTCATGACGATAATTGTAAGGAAAATCATTTGCAATTTTGAATCGATAACAAATTTAAATCATATTCATTGATTTAAATTGAAGTCACGTAACGAAAAAATTTGACATGAAGTTTACGGGTCATAGAAAAATGTGGACTACAATAAACTTCAAAAAAAAATAGTAAAAATCAAAGTCACAATATTCTTTATACGTAGAAATGTAAGTGATTCGTTTAGATTAATATACATGTTAGATTAGTAGTTTATATTTTTTAAATTTACCATTGCATTTAAATTACGTACAAAACGTTTAAATAAATAGTTCACCGAACTTTAGATATACCGTAAATTTGAAAAGTAATTTGCAATTCTTTTTCAGATGAAAGAATTATAAATTGTGCATTTGTTTACGTGAAATCAAAAGGTACTTATTTAGATCAATGTCTATTTTCAATCCTTTTCGATGTGTAAGTTATTGTTAAGTGTAAGAATATAGCGTCAGAAGTTAAGTTGTAAAAGAATCTCATATTTTAGAAGCCACTTTGTGACGATCTTAGGAAGAAACCAGAAACCGATTAAAATTTTAGGAGTGTAATTGAATGCGTGATTAGGAATTGATTTTAATAATTGTAAATATTTATTACTGCACCGATTGCAATCTGTGGAATGTAAATATTGATAATTGCAAGCCAACCGGTGAAATGTGAAAAAAAAGATTAGTTAATTAAATGTTAGGGTTTGAAAGGTTCGAAGATATTTTCTCAATTAACTCAAAAGAAAACTTGAATGAAATTTTGTACACTGAAGTGCTTGACATTCAGTATTAAATAAAACATGAACTTCGAACGTCGAATTTAAACGATTGATCCATTTTTATACTTCTATAAGATTTTTGTTAGAATGAAGTGTGTAATGAAATTTGTTACAATGGAAAAAGTATGATATTTTTAATAAAGAATCTATGAATGTAATAATGTTAAGAATAAATAAAATTGTTAAATAAAAAGAATGTGTCTTTTATCATTATAATATTTATTATAAATTTGTTACAATAATTTTTATATTCAGAAATACAAGGAATCACACAGTCTCACAAAAAGTAGCACTCATTTCCAGTTTGATGGAGAAAAACGTTCAACAGTATACAATCATCAACTTAATAATAAAGTTCTACATCAAAATCTATTTATTTCATGTACAAAATGTCGATATATGTTTGCTACATAAACTTATTAACAATAAAGCTTAAAATAGTTTATATGTTAAACAAATTAATCAATTTTTCTTATAAATTAAAGTATTTATAACTAAGTTTATTTAACAATAATCAATATAACTTCATACATTTACATATATCTAACATTTCTAATAAAATTGATCAATTCTTTTAACATAAAAAATTTGTATATCCTCACTGAATATTTCATAAGTTATTAAAACTTTTAAAAATAATGTAGAACTCCACTTTGAAACCTTATATCACAATTATTTTTTTATATACGTAAACTAAATTGACAAAATTAATTGATGACTTGTATAAAAGAGGTATGAATTTAAAAGTTCTGTAAATAAAAATACTTACGAGTAGAGTTGAGAAGTACTAATTTCAATTTTAATAACAAGCACAATATATATAATTAGTTAGTCATATTCTTGTAAAATATGTCTCTCTTAAAATTTGAGTGCCTATTAAGTCAAAATTGAATAATTGATGAAATCAATTTTATACATAGCAATAAAATTATCTTATATTTTTACTTTTAAAAATCTTCTTTTTTCTCTTCTTTTTCGACAATGTTGTCCCCGTTACTGATTTAATTTTTTTCGGTGACTTTTCTGATGAATGTTCTCCAGGATTTTTTCTTTTTTTCTTATTCTTGCTTACATTTTCTTCAGTATTCTTTACTTCTAAAGTAGGTTTTGGAATTGCATTTTTAGTAATGTTCCCTTTTTGTTGTTTCTGTTTCTTCTTTTTTATTGGAAGCTCTATAACATCATCATCTATTGAATCTAAACTTTTTCTTTTATTCGGAGAATCAGACAATCGTTTCTTTTTCTTTTGGCTTTCAAATGATAAATCCGTCTCATCAATTTTCTTTTTCTTTGATGACGATTTTTCAATATTTTGCATTTTTATTTTTTTCGACTTTGATATAGTTTCATTTTCCACTTCATCTTCTTCATTTGGTTCTTCAAGTAATTTTCGCGCTTTTTTCTTGTCTCTTTTCTTTTTAGACATTCTTGATGGTTTCTTTTCATCACCTTCGTCTTCAATAATAACTTGTTGTTTTAATCTTAATTTATTTATTGATGTTTGAGTAATTGTCTCTTTTATCTCAATTTCATCTTTCTTCTTTGTTTTCAAATTAGTAGTTAATGTCATACAAGTAATTCTAGCACTACAGTTGACTTCACTTAGTAATGTTAATTTATTATCCTCAAATGACCATAGTTTAATTTCTCCGGAACTGGAAGCAGAAACTAATACATTTTCATCCTTAGCAAAACATTTTACTCTTGAACTATGAGCTTGAAATTCAGTTTTTGTACTGTTTGAAAGATCATAAATACAAATTTTTCCATCAGACAAACCAATAGCAATGAATTCGTCATTCAAATATTCTGCACATGAGACCTTAGTTTCAAATTTCATTTCCTCTTCAACACCAGCAGTTTCTATGGAATATACATCCACTTTATCGTTAGCTCCAATCAAATAACCATTACCACTTGGACTCCATTTTAACACACTGATGTTCTTTGCATCCAACTTCCATCTAGGAATCAAATTAGTTGCATAAGCCTGTCTGCCTTTCACAAGATTCCACGTTCTCAAAACACCATCATGACCAGTTGTCATGGCTAGCTTTCCAGTGGGATGTACTGCTAATGTGTCAACTCCAAGTCCTTTATGAGGTTTTAACCAATGCTTTTCAACTTGCCAATTACCACAACGGACAATTCCTATGGTTCCATCACTGCTGACTGTTACGATGTGTGATGCATCAGGTGTAAAAGCAACGCTGTTCACAGTATCTGCATAAACATGAATTAATTAAGTGTAAACAAATAAAATTTATGACAGATTAAAACATGTGTTAATTATATGAATTTAGTTTAATTCTGAATTCTAATTATAGAATTATTTTTGTTATATTATATTTAATTTTTATAAAATGTAAACATGTACTGACACTTGTTGTCTTAATCTTGCACCTTAAATACTAACTTTTATCAGATATTTATTGAATTTTGAGCTCTACCTAATTCAATATAACAAATACTTACCAGTATGATGAACTAATTTGCCATTCTCTGTCCTAGTACGCATGTCATAGAGACAGACGGTATCATCAGCTGCAGCTGATGCCAAGTAGTGCTTGTTGCTGGCCACACTGCGAATGCTGGCAAGATGACTATGGGTGGCGAAGCTCTGCTCCATTTTATACTTAAAAAAACAAAACAATCATAATTAATCAATATAAATTACTCTTTGTAACATATTACAACAGAAAAAATCTCTAATTCTCCTAAAATCCTCATAATTTTATAAGACAATGTTTCTTTCATCAAAAATATAATCAAATAAAAAATCACTCCAAAAATAATAAGATTTACAACAATCGCAATGAAAACGTTTGCGAATACATATATGTTACATTCACACCCTATATATATATACCGACAACGCGAACCACGACAGAACATAACCTCAACCTCTGTTCCCGTCCATATACTCACATTGATAACATCGTCGACGGTGTAGCCGAGCAAAAACTGCTCGTACGTGCCGACTACAACCTCTAAATTCTTCGATACCATGGTTCTCACTGCCGGATATTGTTCAGTTACCCTGGACGTGTCCCGGTCCCGGTAGCCGATCCTCTAGACCAGCAAAAACACGCGTGTGCGGCGCGCGTCAACAATAATGTGATATGTGAGTATCCACTGTGCATGTGCTTCGAGCGCGCGGAGTCGTCGCGAAGCGCCTGAAGATTCTCGAATGTGCGCGGTTCTATTCATGTCGCTGTTGTCGTAATTTAAATTAGATATTGAGGTGAATGGGGTTCTTTTATTAGGGAATTGAAAAATTATGGGGTTTAGAGATTGATCAAATACATTTTTATTACCTTGACTAAAGAAGGGGCGCGATGCTATTTCAATTTTACAAATAGTAATAGTAATAATAACACCCATTCACAGTTGTAAAGCGGAAAAAAGAAATTTTAGTGGCGAAAACTTTACTTTGTGATTTTAAAGCTATACAAAAAAAAACGTAAATGCAATATATTAAAAGTTATACTATATCAATTTTCATTTTATTAATTAATAATTTTACGTTATATATATATATATATATATATATATATAATGTTTTTCAAGGAACTGCGAATTTCTCACACTAATCAGAAAATGTGATACTCGACTAAATAAGGTTTCCTAATAAAAATATGAAAATGGTTGCCTAACATTATTTTTCACAGTTATTTGCGATCATATATTTATAAAATTTATTAATTTTACGCTCTATATCGCGCAATTCAATTGCCCCACTTCATAAATAAACAGACGAAACGAATAAATAAGTTTCCTCATAACTTACAAATCTACCAGATCAAAAGTAAATTCATTCCATCTACCCACAACGATCCATTTAATTAAAAAGATCTTATTTCATCTCTCCAAATATACACTTCAAACTTGTCATCAGTCGTTCAAACCCACAAATCAAAAAAGCGTTTCTACAAAACTCTCTCCTATATAAGTATATAGTGACGTTGAAAGCAACATCAAAAGCGTGCGATAAGAAACATTCAGGTCTCAAAAACATGTGTTTTTTTCCTTTCCTACTTTCCACTCTTTTTCTCCTATCGAAAAGAAACTACGAGCTGAAAAGCCAAAAGCTCTCTCTCTTTTTCTCTTTCTCTCTTTCGCTTCCTGAAACCGTCGAACTTCTTATCGCTAGCCACTCGACCGGACAGCAGCGTGCGCGCGTGATCGTCCGAGAAAAAGGACGAGTCAAGTGTAGCACGCCATGCGCCAATTTCGTCAAATGGCTGGTGGATCGATTTCGGAGCTCTCGAGCCACTACTTGCGATGTGTTCTAATTTCGCTGAAATTTTATTTCTCTCTCGAGGGTCCCTGATGAGTGTACTTTTTATTTGTTCGGGATTCGACGAGGTTGTTGCTTCGATTATTGTTCGCGTGGCTATTTCGTTACGCTTATTTGTATATTTATTGTTCGTTGTGTATTGTACTGATGAGAGTAAGTTTGCCGGCAGAACTTTATTGAACAATCTGTTTTGCCAAATCAGGTATATAAATACGTACACTTGCTGATAAGAGTTAATCACTTATGCTATTTTATCTTCGTCATTTACATTATTGCAAAAGTACATTAAATTTATATTTCAAAGTAGCTATCAAACATTTCTTACATTGTTTCTTTCCATCATCTGTTTCACTTTAATTTACATATCCTACACAGTTAAATCAAAATAGATTATTATTATTATTCATAATACCTATTTATATGTAAATTATTAAAAAATTAAAAACAAGAATTCTCGTCATTTTATTTCCTTTAAATTTCGCGTACCAGTATTATATATAGTACCGAAATACGCATCTGTAATTTACGACAAGCAGCACACATACACAATTCACTGTACTTAATTAGCGCAGGTACTTCCCCGCAGCTCACGTAGAGATGTTACAGTTACATCCTAGAATAATATACATTGCGTCGTCGCATCCTCTCCTCGTATATATACTCAGTTACATATATATACATAAGCAGTGGCTCTGTGTTATGAATATCCAATGTCTAATATTCAAAATATACATAATTAATTTTCTTTATACTTATAATCAACTGCAGTTCTGTAATAAACAATCTTACATTAATTTACCACGTCAGTTAATTATAAAAGCTATAAATACGACCTATAATATCACTATTATTATCTATATTATACCACGAGTAGTTCGCAAACATATATACGAACCATAAACAAATTCAATCGGATTTACGTAAAACCTCTCAGCTCACATTCGAGTTATATCTATACATATATTTTCTCCCTTTTACCGGTTTTATCTGTATTTGTCAGAGTGGCGCTGTTGTTGTTGGGAACGAGCTCTCGTGAGTATAAGCGATAATACAAATTTTCCGAGCCAGTCGTCGTCTTTATCAGGTGGCCGCCGGTGTCTTAGCAAAGGAGAAGACAGTGTATATATTACACGAAGAAGCTGAATTTTCGTTGATTGTCGGTAGCAAGTGTATAGAGAAAGTAGGAGAAAGACAATTGGATTGGAAACGATGGAGGATCTGGTGATAACAGCGGTGGACGTTCAAGACGTGAGGTTTCCGACGTCGCTCAAATCAGACGGCAGCGATGCGATGGTAAAGAAACGATTTTGCCTTTTTTTTTTTGTTTTAATATGATTATTTGGTTTTGATACTTTGACGTAAGTAAAAGTGCTTTAATGGAAAATTTGTTGTATAGTTTTGTAAATACTTTTAGGAAAGATATCTATTAATGTAGATATCAAAGTATATAGTACATTTTCTATAACAAGAACAAGTTATTGATTTCGTAAGAAGTCAAAATGTAAAAAGAGCGTTTTGACTATATGCTTCGTTATGTAAATTTAAATTGACTAATTAAATAAAAATAGAAATATTTTTAATTTTTTTTTTTAAGCCAACTTGACAAAAATTTATAAAACAAATTAAACTATAATGTTCTATGGCGAAAAATAAAAAACTGGCTAGCGGTACACTCGTAATATGCACTATTTACTTTAATATTGTTATATCCAAACAAAACGCGGATTTAGATAATTTTGAAATAATTTATAAACCAAATTATTTACGCATTTAAGATACTTGTATTTAATTAAGTTTTACCATAAAGTAGGACCAAAAAAATAATGTTTGTACGTGGTTCAAAAATATATGATGTGTGTATGGTGTGTGATGTGTATTTATACATATAATAAATCTAAAACAATTTCAATTTATCTTTACTCACAATATTAAAAGTTTCTTTAAACTCTTCTGCATAAAATGACAACTTGAAGAAAATAACATTATAGTTATCTATCGATTGCAATCATTCGAATCGATTACTCAATCTGAAACCAGTATCGTTTATGTAAACCGCCTGATACTTCATAATATAATTTAACATTAACATATATGTATACGAGAAATATAAATTCACTAAATTCAACTAAAAATTTAGCATACAGATCCTGACTACTCCTGCGCATACGTAACTATCAAGACGAACAAAAATGTCGAGGGTTACGGGCTCACCTTCACCCTGGGCAGGGGCACCGAGATCGGTAAACCATTTTTTTTACGTTTCGAATAATTAAACTTATGAGTACAATAGTTTAGGCCGTATAGGACGTAAGGGCCCTTACAAAAGTTAGTTTTTCACGTTAACACTATGATAAATTATCATGTAAAGAAATTTATCAATTTTTAGTTCATTTTGACAATTTAAAAAAGTAAATACCCGATTTAACAATTTTTCATTGATTTCTGATTTTTAAAGTTTATAATATTCCAATTGTATTTACACAGCTAAAAATTGATCAATTGCTTTATATAATTAACATGAAAAAACTTATTTTTGATACCAACCTTACATCCTATACCAGTACCACGATAATCCTTAACAACTGATTCAAAAATCTCCCAACAGTCGTACTGGCATGTAAAACGATGTCAAGACCAATCGTCGGTACGAAACTCCGTGACATCTTCAGCAACTTTGCTTCGTTCTGGCGAAGACTTACAAGCGAATCCCAGCTACGATGGGTAAGTATATACTATATATACAAGATACACTTTCTCTCATTTGCACTACTATCTAACAAAATTTGCATACGGTCAATGTAGATCGGACCGGAGAAAGGCGTGACACACTTGGCGACGGCAGCGATCGTCAACGCCCTATGGGACCTGTGGGCACGCGTTGAGGGAAAACCTCTCTGGAGGCTACTCGCCGACCTCAGCCCTGAGCAACTCGTCTCAGCGATCGACTTTCGTTATATGTGAGATCAATTATATGGTTTATTTTCATTTTTTTTTTATTTAGGATGAGATTTCTTTTTAGTTTTTGGAATGGGTTGTTGGGTTTAAGTAGTTCGTTGTAAAGATTTGGTGGAGTAGAAAATTTTTTATAGCGATTCAAAGGTTCAATTATGTAGAGACGGTGTTACCAAGTGTTTTTTTGTATTAGTATTAATAATTATATGAGTTGTAATATATTAGGGTATTAATTGAGATTTTTAACGGGGTTAAGAATGTGAAAATGAACGTTTTACTTGATTTAAATAAGCTTTATCAACATTCTCCCGGCAATCATCGTTTTTACTTGTAATTTATGATTTTTAATTTATCACTACTTGAAAGTTCGCAGATACTTTTATTAACAAACTCATTTTTTAAGGTCATTATGTACACGACGTCGCGGTTGCACTTTTTTCTTATCTCGTTCAGTTAAAAATGTTTATTATTTTAGGCATTTATTATATTTACAAATAATTATATCCAACGCGTCAAAAATAAATAAGAATACAAAAATTTCCAAAGCCTTAATCCCGACAATTTTTGCCTACAATTCTCTAAATTCACCGACAACTTTTCAAATTTCACATTCCTCACAGCACGGACGTAATCACAAAAGACGAAGCTCTCGCTCTTCTACGTTCTCAAACCTCTACAAAAACCAGCCGCATATCGACGCTCCTAAAAACTGGTTATCCGGCGTACACAACGCAAGTCGGCTGGCTAGGGTACAGCGATGCCAAGGTTTGTGAGCTCTGCACTAAGTTCCTGGGCCTCGGTTTCACTGCCTTCAAAGCGAAGGTCGGCCAGGATCTGAAGGATGATGTGCGTCGCTGTGAACTCATACGGTCACAGATCGGTTATGACAAAACCTTCATGGTCGATGCTAATCAGATCTGGGATGTTGAAGAGGCAATTACGTGGATGAAGCAGCTCGCCAAGTTCAAGCCGATCTGGATCGAGGAACCGACGTCGCCGGATGATGTGTTGGGGCACGCGAGGATCGCGAATGAACTCAGGCCGTTGGGTATTGGCGTGGCGACTGGAGAGATGTGTGCTAATAGGTGAGTGGTGGTTGAGAAGATTTTTTTTTCACTACTTTTAAGGGCTTGAGTAAGTTTTTTAAGTAAAAATAGTTAATTGGAGGTGTTTCTATTTCGTACCAATTTTGCATACTCCAATAAAATTGTAGAGTTTAGTTGTATACGTGAGTTGAGAGTATACATAAGAGACTTAATGTGCTTAATTTTTATGAAAAACAAATAAAATTATCTGAACAATTTTTAAATTAAATATTTTCTCTTGCAGAGTTATGTTCAAGCAATTCATGCAGTCGAAAGCCTTGGACTTCTGTCAAATCGATTCGGCAAGAATCGGAGGAGTAAACGAAATTCTGTCTGTGTATCTTATGGCTAGGAAGTTAAATGGTAAGTTATACAAAAAGCTAACGGCAAATCTTAACTTGATAATTCTTTTTCTTTTAATATCTTAACCAAGCAATTATAATATATAAATTCAAAATAGAACTTTCTAAGCTATCTACGGTTATCTTAAAAAAATTAATAGCTAACATGATTGAGCTCTGACCATTGTACTTTGTACTATATCCTCGAGCCATTTGACACATATCGCGTATTATTGAAGACAATTTCTAAATTACAATCCATCATTATGTATATACACAAAATTCATAGCACTTCCGTTCACAAAAAACATCGCTGATTACAGTGCCGGTGTGTCCACACGCCGGTGGTGTAGGCCTCTGCGAGATGGTCCAGCACCTGCAGATGTGGGATTACGTTTGTCTCTCGGGGACGATGGAAGGCCGACTTATCGAGTACGTCGACCAGCAACATGAACACTTCGAGAACCCGACTGTTGTGGAGAAAGCTCATTACATGCCGCCTACAGCGCCTGGCTACTCCACCAAGTTCAAAGACGAGAGCATCAAGGATTACGTTTATCCCAGTGGTAGAGAATGGCAGCGCATGTTCAAGGAGGGCGTGTTCCCGGCGCCCAGCCACTGAGCGAAATATTAATGAGATACGCTGAAATGAGAGATTAACTTGTGATTTTTTGAATTTTTTATTTTATCTTTTTGTATGATTGTGGTCAGTAAGTCTAAGAAAAGATGTAGTCGTGTTTTTAAAATGAAGAATGTGGTGTTTCACAAAAGTGAAAGTTCTAGATGTGCTTGTGATGTAATGATTAGATGAAATGAATAAATTAATTACAAACTTAATGAAAAATCTTCTTTTAGTCCTTAGTTTTAGTAATTCCTACGAATTTTAATTGAAAAATTCATTAACTATTTTCCTTGAAACGTGACTTCACATAGTCTGTCTGTAAATTGAAAAAAAAACATTGATTAAATATTAATTTTATTTTCCTTGCTTGATGTAAAAAATTACATCTATTTAAAGCTTGCATGTCCTCAATAAACATCAATGTCACTATCAGCATTAATATAATGTTGTTATGCAACCATACTCACATTGACGAACCAAATAGAGTTAGGCTTAAACATCATATTTTTGACAAAAGACATGGTTTCCACTGGAGAAATAACATGCATATGTAGGTGATTGACTGTGGTAAAAGGTGGCCAATGAAAACCTGTTCTGGTAGAATTCTTTTCTAAGTTCATCTTATCAGCAATAATATCGACAGTGGCAACCATCTTGTCGTCTGCAAGTTAAAGCACATACTGTTAAATAATTCAAAGTATTTAGATTATTCATATCTATTCACAATCACTTACAGAGCTCTTCGTGCTCTTTCTTCAACTCTTTGGCATTGACTATGTGGTTCTTGGGAATGATCAGATAGTGATGCGTTGAGGCAGGGTTAATATCTTTGATACAGGCTATGTGATCATCCTAAACAAACAATAAAAAATACTTTACTTATCAAGCTCACGAAACTGCAGTCAATTAAATATTCACACGTTTTATTCCTCGCATATATAGATCGCCCAAATTTTCTAGATTCTATTTACATTTACGTTATAATTTAGCATTTAGAATTAATCTTACCTCGTAGACACAATCGCCAGGTTCCTCTTTCTTCAGGATCTTGCAGAACACACAGGTCCCCTGGTAATTCTCGACCTCTGTCATCTTGACGACTGAAAGTGAAAAGCAGCTAGTAGGACACAGGCATATCAGAGCTAATAAGAAACTGGAAAAACAAGTTTAGCACTAACTACTTATATACAGTGAGAGTTTTCTGCTCTCTGCGCCAGCGCTAACTGACACATTTTTCGCTCGAATAAAAAGTTTTGTTGATGCGTTATCGAAGAGGAAGCAGGGAGGTTGTGTTATCATCAAGAGTGACTCGGGACTTTCTCGATCGGTAAGAACGGAATTGTCATTGCCAAACTATGATAATCTTAAAATTTACAAAATAATTTTTTCAAGTTTCTTTGTTTTGAATAATTTTTTATTTAAAACATATTAATTTTCTTGAAATTATCAAACAAAATTAAAAAAAAAAAAATTTTATACTATTTAAAAGCTTACATAAGAATTTTATTCCCTTTTTAAAAAAGAGATCCGAGAAAAGTGAAGCCGACTAAAACGTGTTCTAATTGGTTGACCTTTAAAAAG
>JAYJLV010000056.1:14278011-14296759 GCA_036873485.1 Torymus texanus
AAGATTCTCCTGAGCAGTTTGGTCGTGCCTATAATGGAAAAACGAAGTTTTTGCATAACGGGGGATACTAGTTTTAATTGATTCTAGTTCAAATCATAACACTCAGAGTTAAGAAACTTTTTTAGAAAAATGTTTACAAATCTTGTGAGTCTGCGCATATTGATTAAAAGAAACCAAGTATAAATTAAAAACCCATTAAGAGCAGTAGACCACTAGCAAAATAAATAATCCTTAAACGAGAATCCCGGGTAATTAGCGACCACAATAACGACAGCTAGGCAGCATAAGACCTATAAATCAATGTGACTGAGACAAAAGTAATTAATAATTTACGTAATCAATTAACTAAAAGGACTAATGGATTTATAAGAAAACATGAATGTATAATCTCGCGATCCAGTAGGTTAACAAAGGAAAAAAAAGTTCCATGTCAAAGTAAACATTATCAAAAAGATAACGAAACATAAAAGTTAATTATCTGCGTTAACATTTTTTACTTTAAATTTCCCGCGAATTCTTGTGTTTTAGCTCTTGTACCTACTGTCGAGCTTTGTCGAAGCACCTTTCAGGTAGTGTAAGTATATAGATCCCAACATTTCCGACTCCGCGACTTTGGATCATATAATAAGCATAACAATAAGTATACCAACTGGTCAACTGTTTCGCTCGTTCTCTCTTACTTATCGGAATCTTCATAAATAAGAAATTTGTTTTTGAACAAATAACATAAAAAATATGGGTAATATATCACAATTACAGATTGACTGCACAAGACGTTATCCAAGCAAGAAAAGAAGCAGAATGAAGAAAAAGAATGGTGCGTAGGTTAGGATTGGTGTTTAGGAAACAGTTTTAAAAGTTTGATTTTTACTTGTAATTTATTTTCTCATAAGAAAATTATCACTATTTATTTTTCGATATGTTTATTTTGTGTGTTACTGTTGCTAATAGGTAGCTTTTAGAATGAATATTAACAGTTTCTTCATCAACATGTATGTTTGTTTTTGAAACCTATGATTGTAAGTTTTTCTAATAAATTATGTATGTTTCAGTTCGAACTGGCTGATTTACTTCATTTACTGTGGAGCAGTTGTTCTATAATAGAAAATATGACACGAAGAAAAAATGTGTTTCAACTAAATTAAAGTGATACTATTTGAGACGATAGAAAACTAAGTAAGAAAAATACAATGGTAAACATTTTAAATTTTTAAAATTTTAATAGTTACTGTTTACATCAAGTAAAGAGTTTTCAAATTTTTGTTAAATTTACTTGTATCAATGTTTCATGGATAAATTTAGAAAATTTTAATTTTAATATGTAATAGAATTTTATCAATAACTTAATGAATAATCAATAAAATTTTAAATTTAACTTACAGATTTAGCATGAATTTCATTCAAGGTGTAATTGATATTCTGCATGTGCATCATAAACAGGTTTCGCTAAAGAATTCTATGAATACAGAAAAGAAGTTACTCTTTGATACCATATGGTAGGAATAATTTCATATTATATACAGTTTTTTAAATCAAGTTAAGCACAAAATTTATGAAATACTATTATATAATTTCAGGGAAATCAGAGAAGTATGGATAAGATTACAAAGAATACATTTTGAGATTTGAATTTAAGAGCAAGCAGTCAAGCAACCAAGTTTTATCTAAATGTATAAAAATTGTATTAATATAGAAGTTTATTTTATTAAACTACTTAAATTTAAAATACACTTAATTAATAATTAAAATATTCATTTAATAGGTTTATGAAATCCACTGAACGTGAGGTAGATGATATGAGAACCTGGAAAAAGTTTTATTATTGTGCATAAGATAGCAAATTTTACTGGAAATTAGTGATGTCTAGTTTAATACGAATTTATTCTGAAAGTTGGTTTATAGCAATGTAACTACTTGTAAGCATAAAACAAAAAATCAATACAGAGTTCATGAAAAAGAAATGGAACGATATCTAAAAATCAACTTAATATTTTTCTTACAAATATAACTTAGTATTGCTTTTTCATATTTATATTTAGTATATTTAAAGATTCATGAAATTTAATAAAACAATTCCTTTGAATTTTTCAATATTTATATTTGTATAAGATTCTTCATGTGATTAAATTATGACCAAATAATTTAGCAGAGTGTCAATTTCCAATGCAAATATTGTATAGATTCAAATAATTTATTTTTTATGTTTATTTTAAAAATTACTTTATTGAAGTATGTTTAAAGTAACTTTAGGTGTATGTGAGTGGATCTGAAGATTGTATTCCAATGTTACAAACTTGCAATTAATTAAATTCATTTAACTTCTTAACTTGCAATTAGCTAAATTTATTAATGAATGGAAAGTTTATCTTAGCCTTTGTAAAAAATTATTTTATACTGTATAATCATAAACCTAAATGCAAAATTATAGTAATAATTGTAGCTATGAACTAAAATCATTTTTATTTCATTTCATTTGCACTCCAACTTTGCAAATTTCATTTCAACCCATACATTTCAATAGTCTATTATGTTTAATATAGAAAAGAAATGAGTTTAATTTAAGTTTTTTCTTTGTTATCATTTTTATCACAATACAATTACAAGTTAAAGTATCAAAACTACACATAAGAAAATCATGAGTTTAATTTGATTTATTTTCTAAAATTTATTAAAATTATAATATTATTAAATAGGTTTTTTATTTATAACATATGTCTTATTTAATTGTTCTACATGAAAAGTTGTGCATACATATAAATAATAAATTTTATTAGTTTTTAGGATTCACAAATACTTATATTAACAACAAGGCAATAGACACGCTGATAGTAAGAATTATTTGGAATATAACTACCAGCCTCACAACATGGACCTTATGAAAAAGGAACAATTATTTGTATAAAAGATTTGCATTTTTCATGTATTTAAAAAAATAGCTTACTATTTTAAATTTATTCTTCAGGATTAAAAAATAAATTAGGTATTATTTTATGCTCATGAGTAATATCTTAAAATGATTTCATTGTATGAAAAAACATTTAAAGTGATTTCTTTTATTAATTTCATGTATCTAGTGATTATAGAATTTAGATATGAATTATAACATAGCCAATTTTTAATATTAGAAAATGATAAAAAATAATATTGTACAATGTTATTTTGCAAAGTCAAAAAGTTTATAACAAATATCAGCAATGAAATCATTAAATGCATAAATTGTTCTGTTTATATTATGATTATGAAGGAATTCATGTCTCAATATTGACATATTGATAGTTTAAAAAAAAAACAGATCATTTCCATTGTTATAAACACATCAAATAATATTTTGAATACATATTTGTTAAAATATTTCTTAATAATTTATAAGTTTAAGAATAGAAAAATAAAATTTTATTGAAGTAATAATTTGTATATAATATTTTATGTACTATAAAAACGATTGTAACTAAAACGAGTTGCAAAACGGATTTAACTTTACTTTAGAAATTAATTTTTGTTACCTAAAAATTAAGCTAACTAATTTAAAATTTTGTTAAAACAGGAAGTTTCTTTCATTGATTATTACAAATACTTATGAATATTAAAAAAAAATTATAAAGATAGGCAGAAAGGACTGTAACTTAATTAATTTAAAATAAATATTAATTTTACAAAAAGGTACAAACAATTGTAATAGTATAAATAAAATAGTTAATGATGATACCCCTAAAAGTGTATAAAAAGGTAACATTCAGCAGTTTTTCACGTAAATTTTCATTGTTTATAACTTTCTATGGAATCGATATTTTTAAATGAAAGAAAGCTTAGCAGCAGTTCTTTTTACCTACTTTTGTAATCTCTTTTGCTTGACATAATATAAATAAATTAAGTAGAACATAGTGAATAGCAAAAACATAAACATTTTTTATAAAATGCCCATAAGAACTAATTATTGGTACTGGGCTTCATTTCGTTTACCATAAATCTATCGACAAATTTCGGTTAAAACACGCGCCTGATAAGTTTTGCATTCTCTTCGAGACAGAACTTTTTACGAAATAGAAATGATGACCACAAATACTCGATTTTTTAAACAGCTTAAATTAAAGATTTGTTTGAAATAACTGAAGTATACATGCTATCCAGCACTTACATCGAAATAAAATTACAATAATAACAAATATCTGATAAATTTATTTCTCACCCTCTATTATTCGTCTGTTAACGTTTAAATACTACTTTTAAAAATTTATCTACTTTATTTATAACTAGCCGTTATTTTTCATCTCAAATTAATTTATGATAATTTATAGTTTAATTTTTCAACAATTATAACGTTACATATATACTTTATATATATATATATATATATATATATCATATATACATCAAAGAATATACTTAGCAGCTTTCTCATTTTTTCGGAGTATTTAACGGTAATCAATACCAGACTACTCTAAAACCTATATAACGCCATCAAGTATCACAAATACCTCTCCAGCATCAAAGTAATTTCTCGAGTCACGAAAATAGCAGCAATTACGCCGCGAAAAAAAAACATAATTAACTTCCCATACGGGCACCACACATTTCCGTTAAATTAACTTCTAAGCTGGAAATTCACTTCGAAGCATAATACAGCAACTTCGAAGCCCTACTTTCACCGAATTACGAATCGCCAAAAATTTTTTGCTCGCACACATTTTAGAGGCTCGCTCCCTCTCGCCATCAAGGCCATATTTTTGCGCACATTACTGCATGTTTCGGCCATATGTGCGTGCGTGTGTGCCCCTCGCGCACCATATATCCCCCCACATGCGGCTGAATAACAGCCATTGAAACATATATAACCCAACGCCATAAAACGCAAGCGAGAGCGTCGGTTAGGTATACGTAATTACTGCGTATATACTTCCCCCCAAACTATCGTTCATATATGTTTTTACTATTTAAATATTTGTGCAAATGTTACGGTTTTCCGGTATTTCATAAGTAAAACAGCATTTTATGCAAAGACAAAGCATCATTGTTAACACCGTGCAATTCGCGAGAAGAGCATACTCTCACAATATGACCAGGGAAGCGCCATTTTCCAAGCTTTGATCGTTGTACGCGCACACAGAGCACATGACCCCGCAAGCATATTTCCCACCTGAAAGCATATCTCGCGTTATATACCTCTAGGTGTACGCATAAGCACGTACTTTCACATATCTCAAACTTTTGAACGCGTTTAGCATTTCATACAATGGGCCTGAGATATTTTTCCAACGAGAGACGCGAAGAAACCCGTTTTTTCCAGGCATCACAGGAATTTTCCTCTCAACGTGCTTTTCCCGCTACCTAAGATAAGCATCGATCTCTAGCTATCTCGCACGGTGTTCTCTCTCCCATAAAAGTATTCAATTTACAGAGAATCGATACCGACGTATTGAGGCATCAGGTCAGCAAAAATTTCCTTATACCCGTGCAGGTATATAGACTGACTATATAGAGTGCATATACCTACACACCCATGAAACGCGGGCGCAAGCGTCAAGGTATAGAGTATAGCGCAGACACACTATCCACTACCCTCGGAACAGTCGAGAGAGAGATAGAGAGAGAGAGAGAGAGAAAAAAAGGAAGCCATAATCCTGCCATGAATCGATCGGCCTCGACAATCCCGTACCTATTACCTCCCACGCTGCAACTTGTCTATTTATCTACTACTCACTCATTATCCCTCTTATAAGCTTGACAATTTTCTTTCCCTCACGCTTGTAGCCACCCTTATAAATGATTTTCCTGGAATGGTGGATAGTATTTGGAGATCCTAATTTCTTTATGAAATAAGGTATATAGAAGGCGTTGTAAAACCATTCTACGGCCCTGTCCATCCTGCCGAGGGACGCCGAGCTCGAACTTTCTCATTGGCTGCGCGCGCACGAATTGAAGCGGCCGGCCGGGGGCAGGGCAAGCATAGCACCGCTCGATACTCTAACGGCTCGTAGTAGAACAGTCAAAGCGTAAACAGCAGTCGTAGCGAGAGGACGTAGAGCTGCGGAATTCCGCTGCAGTCCTGGAGACGCGCGCAAGATAACAAGAGCGACGAGAGGAGAGGAAAGAGACACGGAAGACGTGCAGTTCTTCTTCCCCCTGAAGGATTCGTCCTGACACTGTGATACTGAAGACTGTGCCAAGGTGAGTTTTCAATTTTTCTTCCTATTGAAGAGTGTATTTATACATATGTATTCGCGCGCGCGCGCGCGTGTGCGTATAGGAAAAGTGCGGTTTTTTAAGGTTAGAAATGTGCGTGTTTTGTTTCTTCTTTTTAACTCGGGATGTAGCTACGGTTGGCTTTAAATCGTTTACGAGTGTAGGTATGAGTGTAAGTGTAACGCGTTTATACGGGTTTTATCGCCATGTTGCCTCGCCAAGTCGACAGCGGCCGCCATTATGCTCACCGCGTCCCGACGCGCAAACGTCGTGCGCGTGTGTGTGCGCGCGTGCTTTATCGTCGCCGTACGCCGGCAGGCATGCCGGTTTTTCCCCCCTTTTACAGCTCACCTCGTCGCTGTCTTTTTACTACTTGCAAGATTCTTTTTCGATTCTTTTTTTTCGCCAAGCAAAGAATGATCAGCATGAGCACGGCGTCGCTGTGTGTACCTCTACGCTGTGGTTACGTAACGATTTCCTTGCGTTTTTTTTTTGTATACCCTCATTCTGTACAATGATATACATATACGTGCAGTTGAGTATACCTGCTTTTTTTCTATGTCTCTCGCACGATCTCCAAAGAATAGATGTTCTGGAGCGTTTGGGGAGAACGCGAGAGACGCAGCAGGCACACCAAGGCGCCCTTTGTGCCAGTCTAACGTACAGCCCCCCCTTTGCCCCCCCCAACCCAATGCTTCGCGAATATTCGGAGGGAACAACGCGTGGCGTCGTGAATGGTGTGAATGGAAACCGTTGAGATGTGCGATTTCATCAAGGTCGCATTTTGAATTAGAATGTGCTACGGTTCTTACACGCCGTGGGCAAACGTGTTAAAAACAAATGTACCTGAGATTGTATTAAAAATAACTGAGATTTTCATGTTGATGGAAGTAAAAAGATGGGATTTGTTTATAACATGTTTGTTCCGGCCATTATTTAGTAGATATATTTAAGTATATTTTCTAAATATATATATCATAATATGCATATACGTTGTTAATACGAAGTTGTTAAATTCTAGCCTTCAAAGTAATAAAATGTTTATTTAACACTACGTTCAATATTTATATTTCACTAACGATTGAAGCTATATGATCCGTTTTTCATTCCATTTACTCGATTGAAGCTATAAATTTATGTCCCGCTAAGTTTTGTATGTAAACACACGGCTCAATCATTGTTATCGAGGAAAATCAATTCCTAATAATTACAACTTGCTCAGCAATAGAAATCTAGAATTTAACAATTTTCTCTTACACAATAATCATAAAAATATTCCCTTGATGCAAGCGTGTAGTCTGCCTTTTTTTTTCTATTATTCCTTATAAAAAATGTCATTTTTTTTCGGTCCCTTTTAAATAGCTTCAGTTCATTACTCGTGTATCGTTCTAGAATCGTTGTCCGACCATATTATAGTCACAGCGCATTGTATTTCAAAACCCACGCTGTAAAACCCATACACCCGACACGCTCCTCGACCGAAAGCTACCTCTCCCCGGTTCCACGAAATTTCCTCGACGCTCGCTGCCATTTTCCTGGCTGTGTCGTCTCCCCCCTTTTTCTCCATCTCTCTCTTTCTCGTGCGCTCGGCCCCGTTCCCACGCGAAGCCAGCGACACGAGCGCCGTCACTGTAGCGCCGCTTAATGCTTTACTGTGCTGCTCGTTCTTCGTCATTGTCGAGCGAGCAGTCGCCGTGGCGGGAGCGAGCTGCGTTGCTGCTAAAAGAGAGAGACGGAGGAGAGCAAGGAGACGACGCCCCGAGGAGAGGCCTCTCAGCGCTCTGTGTGCCTGTGATATATACTGTAGAAGTAGTTGTTGTCTTTCGAGACGCCTCCGTACGGAGCGAGTCGAGGTGAGTTTTCTTTTTTGATCATCCATTGTTATATGAGGGTGGCGGGGGGGGGTGTTAAGTGCCGTGAGGTTTTTTGTTTTCGGGTCGATAGATTGCGTCAGCCGCGTGCGAAGAGGTCCGTGAGGTGATAAATTTTGTGATTTATTTTTGTTAAACGACTGTTTCTCCGTGCGATATGAACGACGTAGAAGCGGGCGTTTCCTCACAGGCCACGCCGTATGTGACACCGTGGCATTTTCTTACGTTTTCTCGGTTTCCTCATAACATTTATTAAACATTTAATTTTTTCTTAATTTTTTGTAAAAAATCGAACAAAAAGAGCGTGAAAAATTGTCGATTAGGGGCTGTAATTTTCCGCAGATTTTCTCGATGTGCTGCCTCGCCATCTTGACCGACTCGAACTTCCAGGTCGGCCATGTTTGATCCCTACCGCGAGAGAGGCATAGTAGCTCGTAGTCTCACCGTGCCGCCTCCCCTCTCTTACTTCATCCGGCTTTTCAGGAGCGTCGCCGGTTATGCTTGTGCCTGACCCCTCGAGCTTTTTCAACGAGATATTTTTATTTTTTGTTTCTGTTTTTTCTCGTGTGCTGTTTGTTTGATTTTGTAGTTAGAGGTGCGCGAGATAACACGAGTGGAATTTAAAGCGTTAGTTCCGTGTTTAGCGGTGGGATGGTAATAGAAGACGTAACGGAGAGAAGTTGCTACGAGTGTCGGGCGAGTCCATTTTGAAGTAGACTATTCCGGTTTACTTGCTTTGTTTTTCTTGATTTTTTTTTTTTAATAACGGTTAGCTTCCTTTTGGAGTATTTAAAAACATGAGTCGTAATTTTCAAAATTTTGACATTTTAAAGATAAGGTAAATTAAAAAAAAGTTAATTATCAAATAAAATAATTCGCTTCAATTTCTTAATTTGTATGTTATTCATATCGGATTTTTTAATCATTAAAATTTTTTCCAAACGTTCGAAGCCACATTTAACTCCGAAATACACGACATGCCCGCATCTGCTCCTTTTCCTCTCCCCCATCTCGGACGAGTCCATTCTTTCTCTCTCTCCCCCCACACCAACATTCAAACCTTCTTCCCCTCCACCCCAGTCTTCGTCTCGGTGTTGTCGTTCTTCGACTCGCCGAAATCCGGCGCGAAAGCTGACGTAATTTTGCGCTCCGAGATAATAATATAAATAGATTATGCAACGCCCGGCGTCCGTGTGTGTATGTACGTGTACATATGTATATACACACACGTATATTGCGTCGCGTCTGCCGGCGTACATGTAGCCCCACCTTCGAACATCGCGCTATCGATCGCTGGCTTCGCGCACTATACTAGCTTCTGCGCGCGCGTGCGCGCAATCTGGCGTCGAGAAAGGCTTAATTGATTTTCGCAATGCCGCGGGGGACTGACGCCGGCTTGGGTTCGCAATTTTTTTTCGTTGCCATATTTTTTTTTTATTCTTGATGACCGATAGATTTGAAGAGTTAGAACATACGTAATAGTTAGATAATTTTTGCGGTTCACGTTTGATAATCTTTATGGAACAGTTATTGTTATGATTATGGTAGTTATAAATAGACATATTTTGTAATCATTATAGCTTATGATAAAATTTTTTAAAATTTAATTATTTTTAATCTTGCATTAACTTATGAGATAAAATCAGCGATAATGATAATTAATTTATTAATATATTTGAATAATTTATTGCTATTTAAATTAAAATTGTTAAGTTAAATTACCCAGTAAATTAATTTTTGTAATTTCGCTTCAAAGGTATAAAAACTATGTATAATTTATCAAAATACACGTAAATTCTATACTATTAACAACAATTTCCATAATCATACAAGTTTCATATAATCTTGCTAATTTCATTCGCGAAACTTTTGCCATCGTGTGCCTGCGTCGGTCGCCCGCCATATTCCCATCTCTTCCCCTTCGCTTCCCCTCCTCTCCGTCCCGAAAAACCCTTTTCGTTCTCTCTCTCTTCCACTTTGCTGGGGCGGCGGCGGGGCAAGTAGACGCAGCAACGTTGCTTCCCCGACCCTGCTGCCTAGCTGGCAAGCCCGCACTTTGCGGCGTTGCTGCAGCTCGACGCATGCGCGCACGAGTCTACCTCTTGTCCTCCCGCATCCCTACTCCAACTTACCCGGCGGTTGCGGCGGCGGCGGCGGTGACGGCTTTCCACTCACCGTTAGCGAGCCGCGCAGGCACACGTACACACACTCACGCACAAAGGGAAAGAGCGACGACGCGCTTGCATCACCGTCGCTCGGCCATTTTGGAAGCTTCCGTGCTCCGAACCGGAGCTTTTCGAGCTGCTGCGTTGCTCGAGATAGACCAACGCTTATCGTACCATTAGAGACGCGTACGCGGGGCTCTTAAGAGTTCAATGAGCGAAATGAGAAGCGTATTACCGCAGCGCAGGTAGCCCCGGAGATCATTTGACACAGAGTTTTTCTAACAACGCCATTCGACCCTGCTTGGCTTACAGATAGAGCGAAGATGGAGGACGATCAGCAGTTCTGCCTTAGGTGGAACAACCACCAGTCCACCCTCATACAGAATTTCGACACATTACTGGAATCCGGTACATTGGTCGATTGCACGCTCGCGGCGGAGGGGAAATACCTAAAGGCCCACAAAGTCGTCCTCTCCGCGTGCAGTCCGTACTTTGAGGTGAGTCTCGTTTTGTTTATTATTGTTACAGTTTATATGGCAGAGAATGCGTGAAGGTATGTGCTTCGAAGGGGTTAATGCTTCACTCGGACTCAAATGGAGTTTGAGTGAGGTATTTCCAGCTTCGAATGCAGTTTGAACGCATTCTTTATTATTCATTCTGATATATACATATACATACCATATTTAAAATAAATTGCAAGTTAATCGTACGAAAAAACAAAATTTTCATATTTCTTATATCCTATAAATTGCTAAATATCGAAGTAACGTACGATCAATTTGCAAAATGCATCTTATTTACAATTTTCTCTACGAGCATATATGTATATACATACATATAATATTCACCCTAAAAGAAAATGCAATCTTGCCCTGGCTGAGCTACTTCGGAGCAGCAAGCAACGGTGGCAACGTTGGCTGGCGGCTCTCCCAGCCGGATCAATACTTTCCTGTAGCTCTCGCGCTCTCACTCGAGGGAGAGAACCTGCTTCTCTCCCGCGGTGTATATAGAAAGCAGTAACCACGCTTCTATACATCTACATTCCTATAATATTATTTCGAGCTTCAATTTTATTTAATTTTCCATTTCGCGTAATTGCCATTTCAGCCGGTATTTCATAATTTTCATCATGATCGTCATCTTCGGTTTCTCAATTCTTCATCATTCTCGACTTTCTAAACTTATGAGCTCGGAAAAAAATGTTCCCTCTCTAGGCACACCAGAATCAAATAAAAAAAAATCTAGTCGAGCGTTCCATTGCCAAAATTCGCACACGCATTCTCTCGTTCTCCCCACTCATCATCGTCAATAAAAAGCAATCCCGCCGGCTGTAATTTCTTTGTCTGGCTCTTTTGCTCTCTCCTTTCGCGCTCTCTCTCTCGGGTTAGATCAATACCAAATAGAGGCGAGTTGTGTGTGTTGCGCGCACGCTCAGTCTTGTTCGCCTCACAAAATGGCGCCGTGTGCGCCTCCGCCCCAGCGACGGAAAAAACAGGCGCGCCTGAACCAGCAGAGGCAGAAGGAGGGGGGCGGCGTGTCTGGCTTCCTCTCTTCTCTCTCTCGCGCGCTGGCTCGGTCGCTCGCTCGGCTCCTGATCAATACCCAGGGAAAGCAAGATGGCTGCCTTTCCAGGGCACACAGCGAGCGCTTCGCTCTCCTCTCCCCTGCCTGGGATTTTACTGGACTGGGGCGGGCAGTGGTGGGGGAGGCGGACGCCAGCTATGCTGTGCCTCGTTTTCCTCTCCTCTCGCGCACTCGCTTGCTCTTCTCTCTCTCTCTCCCCCCTGTTTCTCCTCCGGTGAGCACCGGTGTTGAACCTTTTGTAGGACGCGCGTGCGCCACTTGGAACGTTTCCACGCCGTGGATTATGTTTTATATATGGTTATATGCGCAGCGACGCGCGTTTTTGTGGGAATGCTTTTCCGATGATGGACTTATATTCTCTCCTCTCTTCTTTTTCTGATGCTACTGCTGCAACGACTGGTTATCTTCTATCTTGATTTATGATTTACTGCGAGGTTTTCAAGCGAGGTCGCTTTCTTCATCTCTTCTTGCGGATTTGAAGTCTCACTCTTAAATTTAGGTCGAGTAGATGAGAAAGCTTCTCGAGTTTTTTCCTGCTCCGAGTACTGTTGTGTGCTCCAAGTGCTGATGCTAGGTAGAAAGCTTGGCTTTTCTGTAATTGAAAAATGAAAAAAGATTTTAATTATTTTTTTTTTTATTTTATAGAGTTTTTGATAACAGATATTTTTAAAGTTGTCTTGGGTTAGATGTAATGTGATAAGAGATTTAGATGAAAAAAATAATTTATAGATAAATGCTCATAGAGAAATTGTGAACCATTGTGATATAAAACTTACATTCTTAAAGGATATGAAAAACTTACGTTAAACCATTTCTGTATTACAGGGCCTCTTGAGTGAACACTACGATAAACACCCAGTCTTCATACTCAAGGATGTAAAATTCAAAGAACTGAAGGCCATGATGGACTACATGTACAGGGGAGAAGTAAATATCTCCCAAGACCAGCTTACGGCCCTGTTGAAGGCGGCGGAATCCCTGCAAATTAAGGGCCTGTCGGATAACAACAGACCGCAAACACAGCAGCCCGCGATCGGCATGGCTGAAAATACGAGGCCCGCGAAAACGGCGTCCTCGACGGTTGCACCAGTCGCGGCCGACATTCCACACGCGTCTTCCGGTCTGACCATAGAGAAGAACAGCAGCAAAGTTCCTAGGACGAGTATGCAGCAGGTCAACGTCAGTGATCTGCCCGAAGACTCGGCCAGTCCTCAACTCAGGGGTCTCTCCTCCAGGTAAACATCGACTTATTTCACTGATAAACTGAAACTTAAAAATAAAAATGATTTGCAATTTTTCTAATGGAACTTTTTCTGCCTTTATAGGGAAGGATCACAAAGCCCGACGAGGAAAAGAAAGAGGTTGCGAAGGAGAAGTCTCGGTAACGATGACACTAACTCCATGGAAAATCGTGAAGCATCTAACTCCAGTGACGTCAACATCAGTGCACCAGCGCTTGGAGTCGCGCCGGTCGCGGAAGAAAAGACTCACGCCGATCCTGCGGATTCGATCGGTAGGTCGGCGCTGATGCAGCAGCTCACGAAACCCGCCGAAGAGATGCTTCAGGTAAGTTGGCAAATATTAGCCTTCTTTTTTTCTTTACAAAAGTACACTGAACAAATATTTGAAAGACTTCATTTGCCAACGTCTAATGGAGTTTGGTGGATTTCCTTGACCTTTCTCTTTCGCTTGTTGGCAGATTAAAATTCGTATTACTATCCTTCTGCGAGATTTTTTGCTTCTGCCTCTGTGGAGTGGAAACAATACGAGACATTTTTTTAATTTTTAATTTAATTTTTTTTTATAATTAAAATACCGCCAAACACAAACACACAAATTATATTTCAACGAGGTTTTAATTTATCATTTGTTTTGCAGATGCCAGTCGAAAAGCCAGAACCTAGTGATGAAATGATACAACCAAAGTCTGAGTACCTGGACGACCAGGAAAGCGTTGAAGACCTCACGAATCTGGATGACGACATGAACGACCTCAACGAAATGGAACAAGACAATAGTAGAGCAGGCCCCAGTAGTCACGATCCTTCCCAACATTCTGGTGGTAAGCATACGCTATAATTGCTAATTTATTTCATTTATTTTATTTTTTATCAAGTCGCTTTTTAATTTATTGTGAAAACAAAAATCAATGTCGAGATCAGCAAGCTTCAGGTAAACGCTCATCGGAGAGTAAAGTATGCGATAGTAAAAGAAAAACACCATTGGCATCACAGCGTTCAGCTCTTACAAATAGAACGTTGATAAATTTCTTAAAACACATAATCAATAATCTGATTACGGAAAAATAGATTGCTCTTATCGGGTATTGTTACGTTCTTGATCAGATTATTAACTGTCGATTGCTGTGTCGCGCGTTCATTTCTTTGATTTTTTGCCGTTTTTACTTTTTTCTTAGTATTATTCAATGAGAGTTCTTATTAGATTTTCTAAGTTTTTGAGAAGTACCTAATTTAACAAAAAAAAAAAAAAAATTCTTTTTCTGTAAAGTGCAGAAAAATATTTTTATAAAAAAAAAGGGTCAATTGAAAAATCATTAAAATAAATTTTAATGAATCCTGTTCAATGACAATAATTAGTCTTTGGTATAAACTATTGATGCATTTTCACTTACAAAAAGATAATCTATTTTTTTTTTTTTTTTTAAATTTTATTAATCATTTCTAAAAACTTAGAAAATCAATGGGCATGGAATACAGTTTGCTGTTTAATCAAAATATTGCCTTCATTTTATAGACTAAATGTGTTTATGAAAAATTTTAGTTTTTATGTGTTTTTTCGCAATTGCGAATTTTATTGAAATCTTTTCCTGAATTTTAATGGATAAAGTAAAACCTCTGTCAAGAAATTTCATCGAAACTTATTGTAATCTTGATACCGCGTTTAATTTACTTTGTAGTATATATTCAGTAAAAGATTTCGATAAGATTAACAATTGCTCTTCCAGCATTAAAAAACTTAATCTTTCTGAAAATTATTTTGCGATCTAAAATTGTTAGTAGTTGTATTTCTAATTACTAACAAATCTTGAGTTCTTACCAAATTTAAAAATATTTTTGTAAATTAATCATCTGAATAATACTTATTCATCTTAGATTAAACCCCATCTTATGCAAATGAGTTATCATTTGGATGTTACAAAATGCAAATCATTATCGATCGTTCGAAATAAATCACAGTTTCTTATGGTATGATAATGACTTCATTTTATGAAATTTACAGAATTCTGTTTCTAAATTTTAGTACATCCACTCATACTTTAGATTGCAAAATATTTTTTTACGCATTCAGTATTTAAA
Source organism: Torymus texanus (assembly GCA_036873485.1). Lineage (NCBI taxonomy): Eukaryota > Metazoa > Arthropoda > Insecta > Hymenoptera > Torymidae > Torymus > Torymus texanus. The sequence continues at coordinate 14,293,129 of JAYJLV010000056.1, forward strand.
GTAAAAACAATCTTGAAATATACATGCAAACAGCACTCTTGAATTGTAAATATGTATTCAATAGTTTTTCATTTTACATCGAAAGAGTAAATTTATACGACGAACAGGTATGTTCGTCAGACATTCACTCTGTCAATTTTAATGAAAAACAAAGCAAATGCCCCCCACACCCCCTGTAAAACGGTCAAAGAAATGGGTGCCACTAGAGCTTGGGCTTTGTCTCCTCGTTGCAGGTGGGTGGTCGGTGGGTGGTGGTCGCGGTACGAAACTCGGAGGCGCCTCACGCTCGTCGTCGTCGACGGCGTCGGCTGTCTGGGGCGCCTCGCATTTCCTTGCGTCGTCTCCGTTCGACGACAATCGCGCTATTAATCGTCGCAGCAGCGCCGCCGGCGTTAATAATGACAGCAACAACGCGACCACGACCACTACCGCCTCGGCAGCGGACGTGGGCGCGTTGCTGCGCTCGCTCGCTAGCAAGCAGGGCAGGAAGTATAGCTTAGACTCGGTTAGACTCTCGCTGGAGGCTATTCTACAGCAGGGCGTGAGTACGACCCACGCATCGGAGATGTACGGCATCAATCGATCAACTCTGCAGTTCTATCTGAAAAAGTTGAACGTCGTCAGACGCAGGCGCATGGTGTATCGGCCCAGCGAGGCTGGTGGCCGTTCTACACAGTAGCCACAATGATGATCATGATGATGCCAATGAAGTGTTGCTTTTCTTGTGGATGGTGGTAACGCGATTATTTTAATGTGCCAACGTCTAATAGAGTCGGAATGCAAGTGTAGATCTTCCCGATTCAGCATAAGTTGGCAGAGTGAAGTGGTATTATGTCTCCTGTTGGAATGTTTTTCAAGTGTTTTCGGCAGCCGACAACGATACTATACTCTTTTCATAAAATTCATTTGCATTTTCATTCTATGTCGCCTTACTGTCATTAAAAGTTACCATACAAATGAAAACCAATACAGTCGATTTAACTTTTTCTAAATTTACTGGGCTGGCTCAGAACGTTAATTTCTTTTCTTGGTTTCTCAACTTGTCATATTTTATACTGTTTTTTATATGGTTTTGCTTATTGCTTGTTATCAAAAGAAACAATATGCGAACATACTATATTTAATGATTACATGTATAAAAGGTGATAGAAAAAGTATTAGTACGAAAATAGATTTATTTTTATCGTCAGAATTAAGTGAACCTATGCTAAATATAATAGACTGAAACCAACAGTATTATTTATGTTAAAATATAAGACTAGAAATAAGTTCTTATAAAAGTCTTTATGATGAGATGTATGTGTATATATAATACCATGTTAAATAGAAGAATAAATAGAATTATTATTTACCGAACGAGCTACTCGACATTGATTTGTAATAAAGAAAAATGAATTATTTATTATAAAAACATTGTTAATATCAACTTTATATCATGTGTACACAGTCTAAATCACATTGCTCACAACACACGCACATAAACAGTCCATGACATAAACTTGATACGAACAATAAAAATAATCATGTGAATTAACTTCACGACACATCAAACAACTCTAACGTTGAACATGTTATCTTTTCTTTGGCGAAAACGCAAAAACAGGTATACCGTCGTGGCATATGGCGGCAGGAGATCGAAGTAACGCCAGCGTCGTGGGTGCTGCAGCAGGACAGCCTGGAGCGCAAGACGAAGTGTTCCTCGCCGCACACGAAGCCGCCCAGAATCAACGAGATAGCCAAGGTAGGGCGACTCGCATACCTAACAGCGTCTACTACGGTAACCATAGAGCAATGGGTGCTGATAACAGGCATTTTGAAATTAAGCAGGAGAATGAAAAAATTTATGAAAACAGTACTAATTTTGCAGAAATTGATTTTGATGTACTGTACAATATCAAAATAGAAAATGATGAAGATTTAGTTAATAATGATGAAGAATTTTTCAGTGATGAGGGTGAAAATTATGATTATGATGATTCGGTAAACGAAAGTAAATTTGATACTTGTGATAACTTACCTTCTCCGATGGAGTACTCAGCGAGAATAGAAAATATTCCATTCTCTTCGTTAGAGATTGTGAGTACAGTTCCAATTTGTAATGAACAACCTCCAACGAACGCGCAAGTCGGTTATCAACCTCTATCGCTTTATATCCCCAATTCAAATCCCTTCTTGCCATTTACTCCAGAACGATTTGGCCAAATGTATCCAACGAAGTACTGCAATTGTTTGAAGCAAAGCTGTGCTTCGTGCTACTACAGGCAAGCTCCTCAAATGGAGTGGAATCTGTCTCATCTTCCATCAACCCTCCCAGGTATGGGAGAGTTGAAGGAATCTTCTGAAAGTCCAGAATCTGTTACATTAGAGGAGCTTTGCCGACCTCCTCGGTTGAACAGACCACCACTGCCTGATATTCCGGAGTATGATGAGAGTAGTGGAGAGTACTGGGGGTATAGTTCACAGGAGATTGATAACACGTATTCGCCTCCGAGTATCTCCGAAAGGTCAGAAGATGATAGCTTTGATGATGATCATATTTAAGATTCGGGTTGCTTTATTCCAAAGTAAATTCCACATTATTTGTTATATTATTAGTAATGATGCATTGAAATGACCAAATTAGATCGATTAAGTAAAGTATCCATTGCCTAAGGTAGCCGAATAGACCGCAAGATAAAAATAGTCGTCGGGCAGTTTGGCGCAACCTTGCATACATAATTTTACTCAAATACGGCTCTTTCAAGCGTAGCACGGTCTCTGACGCGGAGAGCTTTTGTGTGTAACTTTTTTCAACCAGAAAAAGAAAGAATCTCGTTTCTTACTCGACACGAAAGAAAGAAAGTCTATTAAAGTTCGCCCCCTCTGTTCCCATCGACAACGATTTTGAGTTAATTTCTTTTCAGTTGTCTCTCTAAACGCGTGTGTACAGTCTCTCAGTCGCGAAAACGCACGCGTACCGCGTATTCAAGAGGGTCGGCTGAGCGCTCGACGGGATGGACCGCCTCTCCTCTCCCCGTCCCCTCGGCGCTGTCGACCTTCTTTTAATTTTTTTCCCTTTATTTCTCATACACACACTCTCTCTCACAGACACATTCATACACAAACCACATTCTCTTCTATCGTTTCTTCTTTGTGTACATAACTCTACAATATTCGCCTCTCTCTCCACGTCACATTCACACAAGTGCTACGGAGACGACGACGACGACTTCAAGGAGAGAGAACTAGATTAGCAGCGTTATATTTCTTTTATTTTTTATCGCGTTTCTTCTGTTCTCTGCCCCCGTCCGAATATATTATATGTAAAATTTTCCATTATATATACCCATATATATATATATATATTTAATTTCTTTTACGAGCGAAGGGAGAGAGGCGTCGCGTCGTGTTTATTCCCACTGGACCCCGATAGCCTTGAGCGTCACTCATATAAAATCCCGCCCGCCCTCCTGTTTCGCGAAAATTCCACGAGAAAATTTGCGTAACGGTGTGCGCACGTGACCCAAATCCACGCGTTTAAAGCGCGGGTAATATACAGCACATACATAATAGAGATATACGTCTCGCGCGTGCTCCTCTCTCTCTCTCATGTATATATATATATATATATATATATATATACACGCGCGCG
>JAYJLV010000056.1:14304306-14315951 GCA_036873485.1 Torymus texanus
GGTAAAAACATAAATTCAATATTTTTCATACACATAAAATTTAAATTTAAACTCATGCTTAGATGGTTAAGACTGGTAAGCTTGTGAGAAAAACTGTATGGTGGATATGATGAGACTTAATTATAAGAATTTTGATATGTTGTGAATATGGATGGTGTACGGGTGGTCTTGAGAGCTCGAATATGAATGTGAATTTATATACATATATACTTCCATGAATTTTCTTGTATTCACGACTGCCACTTCTTCCAGCCTCGTACGAAATAATTAATCTTCTTGGAAATCGGTTCTTACGGTTCCCACGCAGATAGTCATTTCGTACTTCCAAATATTCTAAAACTTGTTTTAATCTCCTACTTTATTTACTATTCATCAACTGGTAAATATTCTAGCTAATTAAAACGAGCTAGGACTACTAATCAAATTTTCATTCCAATATTTTTTTTCGGCGAAACCCATTTTGGGCAGCGCTTCTTTCTTCTTATTTCCGTATCGTTTCGAGGTGTTCCGTATTTTCGGCACTTCGTAAACGCCGCGTTTCCTCGCGTATAGGTACTTGAATAAAGAAGAAAAGCGCGGATTTTCGAAAATTCATCGTGGGCTCGTCAAAGTTCCATTGTGAATCTTCGACGATCCGTGATAAAAAAAAAAAGAAAGATGGCCAATCCAAATGATCATATAAATAAATGAATATATGTCAAGATTGTTGGTAATGGTAAAATGGTATAAAAAAACTGGCATAATGGTAACAAAAAATATGGTAATAATTACATGGTATGTTATGTAAGTATTTAGTTTGCGTGTTAGTATCGGCACGTCAAACGACCTTTCTTAGTACTTTTATATATTAATACACTATCGGTGTGAGAATGCATTAGAGTAACTTACTCATTTTAACTTTTTTTTTTTTTGTTAAAATGATGAAAAAGTAACTGAATAGCTATGCATAGTTGTTCAGTTAGCAGTAACTTTAATTGATTTTGCAAGTAATTCTCGCACTGAGCCCTAGTTTATAGTCTATTATAACAAATATACTATAATACATCATATTTATATTGCTATATTATTATATATATATATATATATATATATATATCTCTATCTATCTATTTATAAACGTTATTTCGAGATACCATTTTTCTTTTTTTTTTTATTCAATTTTAATTTAGCCATTTCATTTATTTTAGTAAATGAAGCCATTTTTTATCGTTTACACATTGGCAGTCGATGATTATAAAAGACGACTGTCAAGCTGTACATTATAAAAAATGGTGTCGATCACTCACATCGAGCTTGCACACACATTATTTTATTCTCCTTGTTTTTTTCACATTACTTCTTCCATGTCATTATTTTTCGTCCACTCTCCTTTGATTAAGTAACCATATAAACGCACATACACTTTGGAATTCGTCGTCACGTTGTCTCTCTGGTTCACTCGACATCGATCGCTCTTTGAGGAATGTAAGGTATGACGCGAATGGAATTAATGCATATTATTAAGAAGTAAATTTTTGTATTATTATTATGATTATTATGAATAAACGATTCTCGAGGTTCCACAAACCATCGGCGAGTTCTGTCTACACCGGCGATTTTATCGCGGCATCCCCATGGCGCCGGGGCTGTCACGATTATTGCTGTGTTGTGAAAGGCTCTCGTGGTTTGTGTTAGTACCTTACGAAGGTCTGCTTTCGTCGGTCAGTGGTTAAGTTATTTTTGCGAAAATGTTTGAAGTTGTTGACCAAGGGTTTTCCTAAATTCGTTGTACACACAAGCGAATTTAGGATAATCGCTCTGGCCTTGTAAAATATATGATGTCCTTTGCTCGCATGATTTTAGCACTTGTTAGTCTCGATGCGGCTACGCAGAGGCGAATAAGTGTGAAAACGTGACGAGACAAGAGACGATCATAACATTTTTCCAGGCTTTCGTAAAGTTTCGCGTGTCTTATCTGTTAAAGCTAAATGCCTAGTTTATTTGACTAATGTTACGTAATGTTTATATTAAACATTACTTAATGTTAAAATAATTAACTTCGTATTAAAGCTTTAATGGAAAGGCATCAAAGCTTTCGAAAACGTAGTATCGCTCGAGTAAACGCCACTTACCGTCTTAACAGATATCTATCATCGATTCATACTATCATCGATTCATAGTTTCACTGCATTCATTAAATTCAGATCACATAAATTCATTTACTGCAATATTATGGCCACGTGTATGTGTATGCAAGAGACGTATGAAGGTGTGATCGTTACGCTTGGGATTAGTTTAATCGCGTATTCTCGCAATCTCACGTCGTCGTACAGCTGTGCTGCCTGCGCTGCGGGCGCAGGTGTGCAAGATGTCCATCTACTAGACAACTGTTGCTGTTCCACCTAAAGCGCCACGTGATGCAGGCGTACAAGAAGACTTAATTATCTCAGGGAATATTAATTTTTTTTTTTTTTATATAACTTTATAAAATTTATTCAGGGGAATGAGAATTCCACGAAATTTTATTTTATTTTTATTTAATGAAAGTTTAAAGGTAGGAATTTATTGGTCGTCTTTGGCGGCGATAACGATACGAAGTGTCGGAGTTGACAAGGCAAAGGTGAGCAATAAATTTCCGATTTTTGTTGTTGTTAAATAATGTTAAAATTGAATTATAGATAATTATGTAACGTGGAATTCTTGATGTAGAGTCAGTAGTCTCACGCGTTGTTAAAAAAAATTGTTATTAAAATCACTACGTTTCATCGGAATAAAAAATAATTGTAATATTTCGATTCTTAGAAAATTTTTGTCAAAATTGTAAATTTAAAGTCAAAGGCGACGACTACTTTTTATAATAAATACCGATAATATTTGAAAACTCAAATAAGCATGTGTTGCAGTCAAATTTTCTTCCACTCTCTATACTACTATACCAAACACATATTCGACTCGCGATTGAAAAACTTGCCTCGTTGCAAACTCAAGTGTCAATTACTGTTTTTTTTTAATTTTTAAAGATTGCTAGTCGAATACGTGCAAATCCTAAATTCAAAGCGTTCGCTTTAACAAAAATATACGCTAAAGTAAGAAAATCTTTGCTCTCGCGCTCAATTACATAAATTACATAAGCTAGAAGTACACTCGCACACACAGATGTACAATCATTTTCAAGATGGCACCACCGGCTGCAAAAGAAGAGAGAACATCATCGCCACATCACGAATACACGCGTATTGCTTATTAAAACTTTCACTTTTGCCAATTAAAGTAGTCATTTCCTAATTAATGTTAGAGTCATTATTCTTTCTTTGTACATTATTTTTATTTCATTCAATTAAAATCTTTCTATTGTCGTTACATTATTCGATCGTCGTAAAGAGCACCAAACGAAGCAGCTACGATATACACACCAACTGGATGGACTATTTTTTAAAAGAAATTTTTCAATAAAGACAAACAATGAAAATAAATTTCAACAAATCTTGTTCTTTTACAAACCTGTGTTCCACCGCCTTCCCCAATGTTCCTTCACTAGCTTTTACTATACATATATGCGATAATCAAGTCGATCAATAAATAACATAATTAAATATCAAGTGGATTCATTTATTTTTTATTATTAATTTTTCATAAATTCGTTCGATTAAATTCTTTTGATAAATTTCATTAACAATCGACTTGATTCTCTCTCTAAAACTACTAACGTAAAAATAAGAGAAATGAAAGAAAAGTAACTTTAAAGCAAGTTTCCATCTTTGCAGAGAATTTGAATAAAAGTCAAACGTAGATTTTTCTTTAACATAAAGCATTGCATACTATATCTGTGTCAGGATGGAAATTGCGTGCGTTCGAAAATGGTTACACTTTCTTGCGCAACTCGCTTATTAAGTCAAAGAGAAAAAGAAATATCAGTCTCATGATCTGGGGGGCGAGTCTCTACTTCATTTTCTTTATTTTTGTTATATATTTTTATTCATTATTATTATTATTATTATTATTATCATTATTATTACTATTATTATAGAAAGTAAAACTCAGACAAAATTTTTGTAACATAAATTAATGCATGTAACGTTCTTTGTATATTAATTTGACAAAATCTGTATTAAATGAAAAGAAAAAGCAAGAGCAGTAAAAAAATCTAGTCTTCCATTTTGATATAAAAAAAATAATAGCCAAAATGCATGACACTAAATCAATCTGTATAAATAAATCAAGAGAAAATATTACGGGGGGATTTGTTATGAGCAAAAGAAACAAAAACAAAAACCGCACTAAAATACAGAGAAACGAGAGAGAACGAAAAAACTGGGAAAGTTGCAGAGTGCGGCAACAACCCGATGGCCGACTACAAGAGGCTGGCCTGCCCAAGCTGTGGGCGCAGTTACAAATACCGGGGCGGTCTTCTCCGGCATGTAGCCGAATGCTTCTCTGAGGCGGAGAAGCTCGATGCCCTTGCCGTTCATCAGCAGCAGCAAAATCAGCAACAACAACCGCAGCAGCAGCAACAGCTTACGGCTAAAGATATTCGCGTACTCTACAAATTCTGGAAGCATTGATAACGATGTTCGCTGTCGATCTGATTTTCCATTCTGGAGACTGTTCCTTTTGTCGTTGTGTAGAAGGAGAAAGAAAATATGCAAAGGGGTTTTCTGATGATGGGCTGCTGATTTTGGACCACAAAATGTGGGATTCGTTTGCTTAGATTTTCGTTCATTTCATTTTTAATTTATATATCAATTTTTCATTCTTTGAATAGTTAAACAAAATTGCTGTAAAAATTAGTTTTGCTAAAATATATGATGAATCGTTGAGAATTGTTTTTTTGGTCGAGTCGTTAACTATCATATCATTTGCTGCTGTCGATTCAGTTATAAATTTCATTTAACTTCATTTTTAATTACTTTTTATTTGTTGAAATATTAAAATCGATTATTACTGCTACAATTTTTAATGATAAATTTTCGTTTTAACATCTGGACACAGGTCGTATCTGTAAGTTGTTCTTTATTTCCATTGATTTTATATAATTTTTTTAAATAATGCTTAATATAAAAATATTTCTTGATAAATTAGATAAGTTTTTGTTGTCCAAAATTAGTGTACCATTTGTACAGGAACTAAAGCTTTTACTAAAGTAATATTGTGATAAAGTTAAATATCTTAGTCTTGTAAATTATTGGAGATTAGAGGTAATTGTACCATTTTTTTTTATAATTTATAAAGAGTAGATGCATTTGTGTAGTCTTGTTTCTAAAGTACTTTTTTACATGTATAATATAAATTCAAGGCAGTATTAACTTCTGTTTTTAAAAACCATACTTAACTATCTTCTATCTAAACAATAATAATAATAACGTGATTGACGAAATCAAAAAATTATTTTATAAATTTTAAATATTTGGAAAATTTGTAACTTACCTTTGATACAGTATTCTAAATCAAAGTATGAAGACTTTATATTTAAAAAGCTTTGTAAAACATAATTTTGTTTTCTGTTGAAAAATCTTGAATTTATAAATCAAACAGGAAAACTCTTGTTTATTTTGCATAATCTATTAATAAAGTAAAATTAACAATTAATTGTAATGAATTTTTTCCCCCTTGTCTCTGTGTGGCATAAGATTTTCAGTGTTGGAGTCATCTATATGCACAAAATGCATGCTGGTTTTACTTTACGAAACTAAAAAATTAAAAAAAAAAGAAAAAAAGAAATCAAAATTCATCATATACATTTATGAACAAATTCTTTCATTCGAACGTCTGGATCTATCGCTGTTTGGTCTTGAAGTCGAGCAGAAGCTGTTAATTTTTCGCTGCTGGAAGAGAGAGAGAGAACGATTCTGTTATGTGTTGTCATGGGAATTAATGAACAAATATACATGGAGGCATTTTTCAGACTGGGCTACATATAATCATATTAACGACGCCAAGGGTGTACAAATTAACTAATAATCGCGGAAGTCATTAAGTTCTTTTATTTTGGGGCAGCATGTAAATAACAAAAGCATAAGAATTAAAGATTTTGCACAACTGAAATCAGTCTTACTTTTATTCTATCGTTATTATTATTATTTTTTATTATTTTTTAACGATTCGTTTATTAAAAAGCTATATTTTGTTTAATTGTGCAAAATCTTTGACGGTGAACACAAAAGAGCTTCGAGTTTTCATGTCTATCTCTATTTGGAATTCTACATCATATTTGTTTCATTATACAGCGAGCAATTTTTTTTTTTTTTTTTCATTACGAAGCTATCAAACTCAGAGTTCTAATGTTTCACCAGAAGATTTGCACGCTTGGCTCGAGCTTTTGCTGACAGTTTGGAATAATTTGAACGCTATGGCGTGATTTTTTGGTTCGTTAATACGTTTGTGTCCCAAAATTTCTTATGATTTTTAAAATTAGTTTACATAAAGTAAAAAAAAAACCAAAGGTGTTGCGAAAGTTTGTGTAATAAAAGTATCGTATGTGCTGTTTCGGTCGAGACTATTGCTTCTAAACTCTATAAAAAGTTACAAAATTCACTACCAAAAAACGTAAAAGAAAAATTCCATAAAACGGTATAGAACGCGTATAAAATAATCGATCGACACCGGCGTTTGCGTAGTTTTGCGCTCCAGATCCACGTATACTCGTTCATTGCATTCATCCGCGAGACTTCATCGTGTCAAAGAAGCTAGAAATGCGCACGACGATGTCTCGAGCTTCTTTTATCTCTCTGCTTTTTGCATGTGGAAACGCGGCAACGTCGCATCGCACGTATCCACACACACAGTGATGTATATACCACATTTATGCGCTGCGACGTTGCCATATTTCCACGTGCTGAGTTGCCCTCGGCTCGTCGGCGAATATTCTGCCTGCTTTTGCGTAGCTACCGGAGCCACGGTCACCGATAGATGGCGCTGCGATGCGGAATTTCGCAGCATCGTCGAGTTAATACGAGCCGAGCTTCACTTTGCTGTACGTGTATTGGGTTCTCTGCGTACATTGCTGACTTGACCGAAACAGCCGAGAGATAGGGTCGCGCGTATAGAGCTTACCGGGGAGTCGTGATTGTTGGATGACGTGTGGTGTTGTTATTTTCGTTGAATTTGAATATTATTTTTTTTAACGAGATATTAGTTATTTATTATATGTAAAAATGGATTAAAAAAATTCTTTGGCTCTTATTTTTCGAATCTTAATGAATAACTACTTGAAGTAGTGAATATCTTATTCGATAATAGTCCATTAGTTTATTTAATTCGATTTAATTAAATCTGCTCTTTTCAACTAAATTAAGTTCAGTTTTATGCATAACCATATAAATGAGTTATTAAACAATTAGATTCACTTATCAGTATGATTTAGTTTTTCGTATTTATCACATACAAATAGACAACCGGTAGAATATCGTTAGCTGAAAGTTATCACCAACAAGCCACTTTTTCGTTCACCCAGAGTACCATTATAATCAAGTAGACTCTCGATTACCAAAACACGGTACAAGTATTACACTACTTTCGCAACCTCGTCTCAAAACAAAAAAATAACCAGGCGCAAGCGAAGCCCATAAAAGAAACTGAAAACGAAATAAAAGCAACTAAACGCGTGCGCGCGAGTCGTGCTAAATTAGGTCCCGCAGGCGCAAACGACTGAAAGAAAGCCCTCCGTCTGTGTATGTTCGCAGCCAGGCGTAGTAGTCCAGTCGAGGCTGGCACCACCATCGGCACATCGAATCCTGAGCTGCGCTTCCGTTGCGTCATGTGCGGCCGGGGCTACAGATCGCGCTCGAGTCTCACTCGTCACTCGCGCTATGAATGTGGAGGTCTCGGATCTCGCTACACCTTCACCTGCACCCTATGTGGCAAGTACTTCTGCAGGCCGGATCACCTCAAGCAGCACATCCTCAATATACATGGTTGCGGCATCGTTGGCAAATAGCATCATAGACGTGTGTTGTGCTCTGGTTGTCTCTCTTTGTAGCTGCGCGTGATGATGAGTATGTATGTATGGAGAGAGATGTTGAGTACATGGTTGGTAACAGGTGAGGAAGGATAGTTTCTTTTTTCTTCGGTTTAGTTGAATCTTATAGAAACGATTGCAGAGGGGAATATTTAGCTCTTTTATTACGCGGAATTCGTTGAGCGTTCGAAACCCTTTCTGCGCGTGTATACGGGGATGTAAAAAAATTTTTTTCTGTTCAATTGGTAGAGGTTGGTCGAGATTGTTCGAGCGAAAGTAACGTAAAATTATTTGTTTTTTTATTTAAGACATTCGATTTGAAAAAGATCTAGCCGATTATGTTGTCAATATTAGTAACGGGTTTTTACAGGGTAGATAAGCAATTTGTTAGTTAGCTTTTTGTATCACCGAGAGTAAGTTTATTATAAGAATTTTTAGAAAACTTTTTTATCTAGATATTTTTCTGATCTCTATACACATTAATGAGTTATCTACGAGCTTTATTACATATTGAAATTTATCTTGATTATTGCTCATACAAAAGTTGTTTTATAATGATTATTATTTAAATTTTGCACTTTGAAATTCACACAAAAATTTACGTTTGAATTGTTAACTGATGGGCATAAATAGCCAAAAATTTTATTAATTCTTACTTTTGGAATATAATTGATTTGATGAATGTAGATTGATTGTTGATTAATTTTATTTTAAAAGATTATCTGGTTTACGTGGCCAATAATTTGAGATAAAAGTTGCTGAAAAATTTTAAGTTGTTATCGTTACGTTAAAATTAAATTATAATGAATATTTAAACTGTTAAATTTTTATCTAAATTACGTTGAAAATTTATTTATAGTTTTTGTTTTAAAATAATGATAAATGTGGGTTCGGAAAATGTAAGTAGCTTACCCAATAAAATAACATTCCTGGGTAAAAAAAGTGCCTTAAAGCTCTAATTCTGAATCTCAAACTTGACAAAGAGTTAGGCCAACGAATAATAAAGTTTTCTTGTCATAACCTGAACCTTGCAAGTGCCAAAGGAGAACCTAAATTAAACTCTATCTTACATTACTTCTCGTCTTCCGTAGCAAGACGTGTAAAATATCCTTAGAATATTGATTCTAAATAATTATAAATGTAGGAAAAAAAAACAAATAGATGCCATACAGCGGTAGCCAAATATAGAAAATTCTTTACATTATAAGATATATTTTGTAATTATTCATATAATTTTAGGATAATTTATTGATGTATGACTGGGTAAGTTTACAAACGTAATATTTATGATGATTCTTGCACTTAAAATGGTTTACTTAAACAATAGACTTTCTGAACTGGAGTATATAAAATGTACAAAACGTGCGTCAATTGAACAATGTTCACTGGGGGAGGCCCGAACAATTACTGGAGTGCTAACAAGACTGCCGTGTAAAATGTATATCTTTAATATGTTGATAAATAAAATGTTCTTAAAAAAAGACACGGACCTCTAACTTTTCCCACTTATTCTTGCGTAATTAATTCAGAGAATTTTATCTTACAAAAATTTCATTTTCATTTGTAATGCGAATTTGCCCACCAGGTTTGTATTCAAGATAGGATAACCATATCTTTTTTCATACATTATATATTGTTATATCGAATTGAATAACGATCAGTCTCTCGTATATAAATCTACCAACGTTTTAATTTTTATTATAATTACTTCATCGACAAACCAAACACAAGCCCGTCCAGAATTCAAGATCGCCTCGGATGAGATGAAAGAAGATTTACAACCAGCAGAAATCTTACCATCTCTTGAAGACTACATCTACACTTCAACCATTGTTTTATTTCAAACTAGTTGACAACTAAAAATCTACGCTTACCCTTACCAAAGTAAACAAAAATAACTACTTCTGGACAAGAACCGTACGCGAGTCTGTCTCTGCATGCAGTTGGGCACCGAGTTTGCTCCCATCCTGTACTGTCTTCCTTCTCCTCTTCTTCTTCAGCTCTTTCACGTAACCGTACGTTTTTCTCTTTAACTCTGCTTGCAGTAACTTCGAAATGGCTGGGCCCACCGCTGCAGCATCAGCGTCCAGGCGATGGTCACGTATGTGGGGTTTGCGGTAAAGTGTATAAGCAGAGAAATGCACTTTGGCGTCATTTCAAGTTCGAGTGCGGCAAGCCTCCGCGTTTCCAGTGTCCGTATTGCCGATATCGTAGCAAACAGCGTTCTAACATGTATACACACGTCAAACATCGGCATCACGGACTCAAAGTCTGCGTCGTCGATCTGGGACCTGATACACCATGAAGATGAAAGTACCTGGCAGAGCGAGAGAGAGAGAGAGAGAGAGAGAGAGAGAGAGAGAAAGGAAGATAAACGATTGGGGTTGAGGTTTAGTTGATGGTTTTATTGGACAGGGGTGAGAAGAGATGATGACTAGTGGAAGTGGTTTATTTTTTTCGGAAATCTGATTTATACTTATTGTGTTTGGTTATTGAATGATGAGATTTTGGTACTTAGGTAGCGATAGGTATAGGTGTTTGATATGTTTTATATTAAAGTATTTGATATTCAGTTTGAAAGGAATAGAAAACGTGTAATGTGTGTTGTGATATACTTATTCGAAAACATGACCAGGTTTATTACATAGATACGAGAGTTAGAGAAAAAATAACTGTTTATAGTTATATTGAGCGTTGAGTAAGTTGTTTTGTTACTTTTTGTACAATTCTCTTTTGCGTAAATATTATTATTTAAAAATCGAATTTTTTCAATTAATTAGAATTGTGATATTTTATTTTGACCACTTTATAAAAACAAGTCGAAAATAAATTTTGTTATTATAGTAGTTATTCAGATTAAAGTTAATAATGGCATTATTTGACTAAGTAATTGCGTCCTAAAGAGGAAGATTTTTGTTTGCGTTGTAACCAAAAGTCTGAAATTGTAATTGGTATCGGCAGTTTTCGTTTCATCATGTCTGAAATTGTAATTTTAAAAATTATTCATTTATTCATTATTGCCAATATTTATATTTGTTAGGTGAAATTAGAGCAACAATTGTAGATCGTATAAAAAATGCTTTCGTTATATAAGTATTCGCATTTAGTGTGAAAGTTATCTCTCTTCATTTATAATTGCTTATTATGATTTACATTGATTGTGCCATAATGAAAACATAAATAAAATATGGTTTTCTTAAAATTTATAATAGTTATTTCTACCTCCACATATTAATGCATAGGAAACAGTTATTAAAGTAACACAAACTCCGTTTCGTCTTGGGCAAATTTTTTTATTCTCATACACACATATGTTTACGTTATGCTTAATTTTTTTCCGTAGGATCGATGCACGTCTAATAAAAAATTCGATAAAAATTAGTTTAATGGTTTGGATATTTTTTTTATCTTCACGTAAACTTGTTTGTAGAACTCTCATCTTTAATACCTAGATATTAGCATTTTTTTCAATTACTTTATCTTTGGTATGTTTTATTTTCATTCCAATTAAATATAATATATTATTTTCTTATTAAAATTTTTTCGTTTAATAGTCAATTTTATCATTAGTGACCGAAACAGAGATTAAGTAACTAACACAGATAATTATAACCGGTAAACATTTTTATAGCACGGTGTGGCCTAAGCCCGCGCTTAAGTCACACCTATCCGTGACCTAAGTAGCCCATTATTGCACCGCGTTTATCACACT
>JAYJLV010000056.1:14316051-14352850 GCA_036873485.1 Torymus texanus
TGTGTGTGTGTGTGTGTGTGTGTGTGTGTGTGTGTGTGTGTGTGTGTGTGTGTGTGTGTGTGTGTGCGTGTGTATGTAAAGAATAGTGCATGTTAGTGTCTGAAGTGTAAAATTGAAAACTTATTGTTCCCTTTCTATCCAATACATTGTTAAGTCATTATTACAGCATCTCTTACAACGTCTAAACTACTTTTCAAAAATTATAATCAAGGACCGCGCTAATGACAAAAGGCAAGTACCATGCTGAAGAAGATATCGTAACATATGTTTAACCTATTCTTAAAAGAAAGTACACTATAATCAGTTTAACTTTATGTTCCGATACTCCGGCATCTTAGAATACCATACAATGTCGACGGATATTTCACCTCACCCGTGTGTTTTCCATTACCAACCAGACATCGACCAACTAGCCGATTTCTGCCTTCTTCGACTAACCAGGCCATCTTCTTCTTTTCTTTTTCAGGTTTCGTCTACAAGAGCTGGGTAAACACCGACCTCTACGGTTCTACGTCCACGCGACATCCGTGTCCAAAGTGTTACCGCACATACAAGCACCGTAGCCACATGATTCGCCACTGGAAATACGAGTGTGGCACACCACAGCGCTTCGAATGTCCTTACTGCAAGATCCACCTGCGACAGCGCACCCACGCTTGGACTCACATACGCACCTTTCATCCTAATTGCGAGATGTATTGTATTGACATCGCGACCAATGCGAAGTTGGTCAGACGTGATCCTAGGAGTGACTGAACACGTTATATTACGTGGAAGATGTAATTTTTGAGATTCGGTATTTCAGGTTACTTTTGTAGCTAACTAATCCCTCGCAGCATTGTTGAAAGCCGATATTTTGTTGTTAATCTAAGATATTTCTGGTGAAACCTATCGAAACATATTTTCAGAAAGATACTTTTCATGAGTTGTGACAAATTCCAAAAACATAATGTTTGGATTGGTGTGTAAACAATGAATTGCGACGCAGAATCTCGATTTCAGAAACCATTAAGTTTTGAGTTATTTAAAATCGAGTGATTATATTTTTATAAAAATAAATTGTAGAATCCCTGGGGGATAAATTAATAATTTATTAATTAATTTAGGCATAAGGGAGTGAGTGAAAATGAATTCCCTTTTGAATTACAAGTGTCAAAGAGCATCCGGATTTCTAATCGATTTAGAGTAGCTATAGTTTTGTAATAAAATTTATTAAGAAATTAGTTCTAAGAAAAACAACGGAGGCTGAGAATGAATTTGGAATCGCTATTTATTATGAGTTCTATGCCAATGAATAATTTATTTTATTTTTCTTTTGAAAATGTATTAATCTATTTGCACAAAATAGTTTATAAACTTACGTTTATTCAAGTTTCTAGTCAAAGACTCACTGATTATTTATACGATATTCTGGTTTAAAATTGTAAATAGGACGGTTTAGAGGTTTATTTCAACGACAGTGTGATGTTTTACAATGTAAATATTGTAAGTATTTGCGCAATAAAGTTGTTTATTGAAAACAAGTTTCACTAAATATTTATTGTTCATATGTGGTGGTAATTGAAAAATAAAATGTTCCAAAAATTTGGTCTGTGATTTCGTTTCATGTGTTTTTGTTCATATTTAGGTAGACGGTGACAGAATCATATTTTTTACTCTGCAAGACAGATCATATTTTATAACTTTTATATTTTATATTTCAGTTATTCAAAGAGTGAGATGCAGCGGCAGTCTGTATGTTAAGCGGAGATGGAAAGATTCTAAGAAGTCCAAACTTGAAATGTACTTTATGTAGTATTTTATATGTTATCGATGTATAAAATATACCTTAAATTACTTTCTTAGGGCGGCTCTTATTTATAATAATGAGTTTCTTTTATAAAAAATTAAAATTTCTTACATATCAATAAAATTTTATCTAAAGAAAATCCGAACCTGGTTTCCTTGGATCACTGCTATTATATTATCAAACAAAAAATAAATTACTCATTATCATTATCTGTGTATCTTTCTAATTTACATTCTACCATTGAGCTATTTCACGCGAGAGCAATATGATGAAAATCAAACATAACCAATATCGGTATACACATATTCAAATCCACATCCACACCATCAATTCAAGACACGGAGCATTAAGTCAGTCATAACTAATCAATGAAATCGCTTCCTTCTTTCAGGATTCTTCGTGCCGCAGCTTGACCTCAACTTTGTTCTGCAACAGGCGGCGTCGAGTGTCAGTCCTGTTGCCGTCAGTTCGAGCGAGCCTGAGCCAGAGATCATTCATCCACCTCTGCAACCTACCATCCACGATCAGACCAACAACAGCCTCACCGCCACCATTACTACCACCGATGACTTCTATGTTCAGCAACAACATCAGCAACAGCAACAGCAACCGCAGCAGCAACAGCAGCACTCTCCTAGATCACTCAAGACCATCGTGGGACATGCGATTCAACAGCAACAGCAACAGCAACAACAACAACAACAACAACAACAACAGCAGTCACAAAACAAGCCCTTCGGTTGTCCCAAGTGTTCACGTAGCTTCACTGTCAAGGGCAACATGACGCGTCACTTGAAATATGAATGCGGTCAGCAGCCGCGCTTTCAGTGCCCTTACTGCGAGTTCCGCAGCAAGCAAACTTCCAACGTCATGTCTCACATCAGAACGAGACATGTTGGCCAGCGCGTCTATGTCGTGCATCTCAAGTACGAGGAGTAATCGTGATGTAAAGAGGACGATTTCATTTTTACGAGTTGCTTCATTTTCATTCGTTGTACTTAGTGATGCGTGTATTTTAATCACGGTGATAGATGTTGGGGGATAATTCATTTAGAGGTTTTGATTTTTTTTTTGTTCGATGAGGATGTTGAAGCAATGGGTGATATTACGTAGATTAAGTAGGATGATGTACATACCGGGTGTCCCAGACCACACGCACCTCTTTAGAAATTTGTAAAATCAGGGGTTTCGAAAATCCGAAATACCAGTATCGGCTGTATCGGGCATGTTCTACCGATTGGTGATATTGCCAACTTCCGATGTAGACCGAAAGTGGGTTTTGTTGAGATTGGAAATTTTTTATTATGACGGATTTGGATTCCATGCCAAAAATGCATCTTTTGTTTAAAACATTTTATGTTGTGTGTCGGTCGTGTACGATCTTTTGGACTAAAAAACCCACTTTCGGTTGGAACGGAAGTCGGCAAGAGGAACAATCGATATTTGGTTATTTAGAAATCTTGATTTTATAGATTTTAGGAGGGATACACGGGTCATCTGGGACACTCGGTATATGTATAACGTATAAAATCGTATCCAAGTTTTTTATAGAGTTATGAAGCACTAATGTACAATAATATGTATACATTTTTATATGAGTGTATCGTAACACTACGATTATGTTTTTATTAGATTATCGATCATCCGTTCGTATGCGATAAATGTTGTTTTCATATATTTATATACTGTTATAAATTTGATATTATGTACAATTGAATTAACTTACGAAATGTTTACGATTTATTTTAAAAGCATTCGTTCGAAATTTTATATTGATAAGTCCCAGAAGACTGATGCGTAACACAATGAAGATTGAACAGGCCAAATAAATTTGATAAACTACATTGTAATGATCTTGCAATAATTATATTTGACTTTCAAGTCAGAACTACATCATTTATATTACTTGTATGAACTTTTGTATGTGATATATTCGATAATTAATTTGTACTTATCAAAGATTTACCTTGCAGCTGATCCAAACCATGTGTCTTTCTACAAGCTGAAAAAATCAAATAAATTGCATTTGATATGAAAATCGTAGTTTACTATAATTATTTAAAATAAAATGTGCTCTTCTAATTAATTTCTTTTTTATTTTACAGTTAATTTACATACTTACCATTTTACTAAACGCTACGAACATTAACAAGATTTACTAATTCTTAATCATGATGACAAAGCAACTTCACCTGATTGGCATGTATGTTTTTCACAAATTTTTATATTGTTTTATTTACTCACTGTAAGTAATGAAAAAAAACTATTAATTATCAAGCAGACTAAAATTTTGATATTTCAATTGATTTTTGCAACTTTATATTTTTTTTACATAATTATAAATCACATGCTGCATGCGCGTATATTTATATTGTTTTCAATAATATTATCCCCCCCAAGAACTTATCCAGTTTAAAGTGATCTCAAACAAATTGAACCGTAAGTAATACCGCGAGCCGATCCTGTGCAGAATATCAAGGTCGCCCAGTAGCTTGACAATGGCACCATTGATGTATTCATCACAAATGACTCTGCAAACAACGACTTGCTGCACTGCAACGTTTTCTCGTGATCACTAACAAAAAAAAACATCCTACTCTCACGTATGAGTATACATATACATATATATCCAAAAAAATGTAAACTCAACACCACACACCTCGTGCAACTTTTACCCGCTAAGCAAAGAAAGCACCCAAACATTATCCTCTGCTTGCAGATACCTTGATGAGCGCTCTGATGACTTTCGTCGAAGGCAACAACAGCAGTGGTGGCGGTGGTGGTGGCACCGTAGCAGCAGTCAGCATCAGCTCGGCTAGCAAACGTTCCTTTGCTCGCGGGCCCCAATGGCGTGAGAAGGAACACTACTGTCCAAAGTGCCATAGGGGATTCACGCTCAAGAGCAATCGCAATCGGCACTTCAAGTACGAGTGCGGCTTCGAGCCGCGGTATAAGTGTCCCTACTGTGACCTTAGAAGCAAGCAAACCTCGCAGATCTACTCGCATATACGCAAGAAGCATCCCGGAGGCAAAGTCTTCGTGGTGAATCTCGAATCGATGGACAAGAGCGATTAACTTTTTTTTTGTTTTTGAGGATTGTATTTCGTTAGTTTTTTTTTTCTTTTATTGATTCATTGCTAGTCGAAATTGTCAATAGCGAGATGTGTTTTTGAAGCAATTATACGTTGATTTGACGATTTGTGATATTGTTCTTCTCAAGGTATAAGCGTTTATTTATTTTGAAAACTCATTAAACTTATACAAACAAAAATTTGTGATATTTTTTTGTTGGATGGTTTACTTTTCGAACTTGAAGACACCTACTTTTTGATTTATTTTGCGAATATCACTGATTGTTGTGTACATATTGCAGAATGGATATATTCAAGTCATATTTACGATCTTAAATATACGTATCAAAATGTGTGGGGTCTATATTTTTTGTTTCGCTGAGTTTCGCTTTTTTTTTTGTTTGTTTGTGATTATTGTTTGCAGATCTTCATTTATATATAAGTGAAATTGTGCTGTGAAACAAGTACTTTATACCTTATGCTCATATAGTTTTGTGTGATTTATATAAAGTATAATTTATTCGAAATAAATATGTAGAAATAAATATATATTTACATATTTCTTAAATTAATAAGCAGCTTGATATAGTATTTTTTTACTAATCAGTACTTATAAAAGAATCGGTTTCATTCTACAATTCGAAAATCATATTGCAAAAACTAAAATTTCCGGGCCAAAAATTATTGGAATTTTAGTTTAAGACTCATGAACGTAAACTGAATAAAGTATGTTTTTAAACGTGTTAATTATTAAAGAACAAGATTACCGTTATCTCATAAGTAAGGCAATGCAATAACACCAACTCTGGTAGATTTAAGGATATTTGTGTTAAATTTTTATTTTGTTTTTGTGATAATTACCTACATGTAGTCAATATTACTTTATAAAAGATTGTATTTTAAACTTACCCAATAAAGATTACCATATGAAAATGTTAATTAATGTAATTTTTTTTTATAATTGCAGTACATGTTTTTGAATTTTTACCTTACTTTTATTTGTCAAATAAATAATAGAAAAATTACTCAAAAGGTGAAAATGGTCATTTATTTTATCAACTTTCTTCTAGAACATATTTTACTTTCTTCCTTGTATTTTATTGGTGCAGATTTTGTGGTTGGGTACAACAGGTGTATGCAAACGTCAGCAATCGCAAAAGTTACAGTAAAACTATTTGTTGGAGCACTGTATACTGCGAGAAGGGACGATGAGAATGAAAAAAACCTAGTCGCTTGCAACGTATTCTAGATAGAGCATGCAACCGCTTGTACAGCGATATTATTTTGGCGGTCGAGTGAGTTAAAGATAGAAATTGGTACTTCTCAGTCTCTCTATTCTTAACACGTACGTTTTTTTAGTAGTTCATGCATCAGGAAAAAGTTGTACAATTTACTCTTTTTCTTGGCGCAAAAAACGCTATTTTTCGAAGATTGCGATTGCTCTTAGACGACCTTTCTTCCGACTTCAACTCCAACTTGCACAGGTTACTGGAAGCAGTTGCAATCTCGTAATCAGTGCCAAAGTTCCCTTATACTAACCGAGAACTTTTGTTCATTTTGTTCCAGTGTCCTTGCCAAACCCCAGTGCAGCGCACTACCCAACCCTGATGAAAAACCTTGCGGTCATGTGGATAGCCAAGCAGCAACGTCGGCATCATCAGCAACAACAGCAGCAGCATCAGCAGCAGCAGCCACTGCCTCCGCCACATCATCATCAGCCGCAACAAGTGCCTCAGCAGACGGGCTTGTTCCAGTACTATTGCGAGGCCTGTGGCAAGGGTTACCAACATCGAGCAACGTTACTGCGGCATACGCGGCACGAGTGCGGCAAGGAGCCCAAGTTCAAGTGTCCCTACTGTGCCCACAGAACGAAGCAGAAAGGCAACCTCTACCAGCACATCCGCACCAATCATCCTGGCAAAGATGTGTTTTGTCAGACTTCCGAGGATGGCGAGTAATAGAGATTGACTAGTGATAGCCAGTTGTGGTGATTATGAATGTTACGTGATATGACGATCAAAAATTTGATAGACTGTTTTATAAAGTGAATGTCGTAGCGGGTGCTGAAGATCATGTGTTCTCCAATATTTTACCGTGTTCGGTAAAATTTTTAACTTTCTATTTATATGGATTCTTTTAGTTATCCATTATTTTTCTTATTTATTATTATAAATAGTAAATTAGAACATTGAACTTGTGACCAGCTTTAGCATCCTCTTACTATCCTGTTGCTAGTATACCGGACGTTTAAGTATTGTGACAAAGATGTTTGTCATACGTATTTAAAATTTTGTACCAGATAGTCCTATTATTGTCTTTTTATTATTCACATATAAATAATTTCGTTGTAATGAAAGTTATGTTATGTGGTATTTTATCATTTACATAATCCACATATTATAGTTTATGCATTATCGCGTCATTGTTAGTTACCATATTAATTAGGAAGATGAAAGTATTACAAAAGGTCATTGTGTTAAGAAGCATACCTTAATCACGTTGAGTAGATGACTGGAATATATTTTTGGTGCTGAAGCTTACGACTGGAATATATAAAATTTATTCTGTCATCGGCCGACGCCGGAGTCAATACACAAATCCTTCATTTTTTTCAAAAGGTATCGATTTCAAAAACGGATGTGCACAAAGTTAAGTATATAGCTGATTTGCTGGGCCAATGGGATTCAGTTTATACATCTATTGTTTGTTTTAAGTATTGAGATTATTAATTAACCACAATTAATTACTGCCTAAGTTACCTTACTCTAAATAAAAGCAGTATTTTTTATAATTTAGATAAATTTTCATAGGTTAAGAGAAATGTAATAGTTCCTAAGAGATGCATATTTTGCATTGATTATACCAGGATTTATTCTTCTTTTTTTTATTAATATAACTTCACACTGTCGTATTGGTGCTAAATATCGTCGAGCATACGCTGTGCTTTTTGGTAAAGAACTTGTAAATGTTTATGGAGGCACTATATATACCGTTGAATCACCGAGAATATGCTGTTAATCAGAATTTTTTCTACAATTAACAATATCACCTAAAAAGAGTCAACCTTTAATTTAATAGTCCAGTAGTTATACTATATTAAAGAGAAAGAGTATTTATATTATGAGAATTGTAAAAGAAGAATGAGATTTAATATACTTGAAAAAAATCATAAAGGTATATGATGTAAGTTTAAGATACGTTAGGTATCTTTAAAATACTCAGTGCTGTAAAATGAAGCCTTCCATTTAAGAATCATATTTAAAGAAATAGGTGACTTTAAACCGATGTAAACATTGTTTATACGATGAAAAACTGCGAAGTTTTTATACTAAATGTTTTAAAAATATTGTATTGTAAACAATTTTTTGATTTGTTTAATATATTTATCAATGAAGAGATGAACAAGTTAAAAAATCATTGTGTAAATTTAGGAATAGTAAAGTTTTGGTTTGCCAAGATGACTTGTGTTTTTTTGGTAACATGTTGTACTGCCAATATAATCAGATAATGTGACTGACTAATTTATTTTTCTGATTATATTGATTACTTTGATCAATTCTTGTATATCACATCGAATTAAACGATTGCGTTTCAAAATGCTGTTATATGAATTCAAGATCTCGTCACACGTAAGCATTGATCGGCTGTTTCACAGCTTGTACGAGCCTAAAAATCATGTACGGCAAGGCCATTAAATTACACATTTTTTTTAAAAATAAATTATATTAAAATACAAAGCAAAGCAGCTTTTAAAATGATTTCACGCTTGAAACTCCCACAATCGAAATTTTTGTCAATTAAAGTTCTCACGCATCAAAATGTTAATCTGTATCGTCTTCACGGTGAATGGTAATCCGAAAGCAGCTTACATTTTGGCTCACAATTGAATAGAAGTTCTCACTGACACGATATTATTTTTTTCTTTCAGGTTTGCCGAGAAGTCAATGGCAAGGATCAAATTCAGCACCTGGACGTTTTCAATGCAATATGTGCGGTAAGGTCTATCGATGGTACCGCAACTTAACAACACACCAAAGGCTGGAGTGTGGAAAAGAACCCAATATTTTCTGTCCTTATTGCCCGAGGCGAACGAAACATAAGAACAGCATGCGCTCACACATGAGACGGATGCACAATGTTACGTTCTGATGATCATTTTTAGAGTTTTACTTGTTGTTCTCCAGAATGGCGTCTAATGAAGACTTATGAATTCATTGTTAAAGATATATGCTGTTATGGTAATAAAATGTTAATGGCACTTTAAGTATCTATTAGTGTTCAAGAATTAGACCAAAAAGTATTTTCAATATTTTACAATTACGCAGTGGCAATAAATGTAGTTACTCAAAACTATATTTAACAAAAAATCGTTTTTAAATCAATTTAATTGTGAATTGTTATTATATTTTGATAGAAGTTAATAAAGACTATTAAGATGTATCATTTATAAATTCATCATAATCCCTGTCCAATTGGAATTTTAATGTTTTTATATTCTTTACTAATTAATTTATTTACTTTTTCAGGTGGAATATGCGTGTATGTATCTTGGGCATACGTTTATTTGAACAAGTCGCCAATTGTCTAGCAAGTGCATCTTACCAACATAGGAGTTACTGCTTAAATTTTATTTATAAATAAATTTTGAAATAAAAATTACTCAACCTCATCATACTAACACATTCTAGAAAAGAAAAACATAAATACTATTTATTCAAAGAATTTTTTTCTATTTACTTAAGTCTGATTGTTTTAATGCCACAATTTGATTATAATTTTTACTGATTATTTAAAAAGACACTGAATAAGATACTGCATCATAAGCATGGAATGATTGCATGTCAATCGATGTTTTTATTTTTCTTTTTTCACCCTGCAACCTCAACAGGGGTAGAAACATTTATTTGACTGTGCATCCAAGTTACACAACAATGACAGCGGGGCATGAG
This sequence comes from Torymus texanus, assembly GCA_036873485.1. Lineage (NCBI taxonomy): Eukaryota > Metazoa > Arthropoda > Insecta > Hymenoptera > Torymidae > Torymus > Torymus texanus. The sequence continues at coordinate 14,325,861 of JAYJLV010000056.1, forward strand.
TCAATTGATGTCGATTAATAATAGTACACCCACGCCCAGCGGACATTCTCGTCATTTCGTTTGAACTGCTGTGTTGTTTATTTTTATCAAGATGAACCGTTGAAGCGCCAGCTTAATAAAACACACGATATTACGAACGATCGAATTGCCATAAACTCCTCATCAACCTGCTACTTTGCTCATATTCCCCATATATCGTATCCCTTTGTCAACCATGTAACAAACTAACAGCGGGCGAAATATCCGCCCCCTTCCGTTCTCGCTTTTCCAGAGGCGCCGCTGTTCCCAATCGTCAGGCCACGTATACACGTCTGTCCACGCTGCGGTCAGATGTACTCCTGGGCATCAAATTTGCGCAAACATCTCAAAGTAGGCTGTGGCATGGTCACCTGCGAGACACATTTCTCCTGCCAGTACTGCCCATACCGCTCGCGCATTGAGGCCAGCTTCATCAAGCATCTGCTGTCCGTGCACAACATCAAATAGGACAGGCCAACCGGCGCCACGGCGCCGGAGGCGGCCCTCGCTCTTCTGCAGCATCTGCGCAACCCGGCCGCCAACAACCCCGTGCTGCTCTAAAGGAATCAGCACGGGGGAATCCGTGAGACTCGCCATTTGACATTTTTTCTGGGAGCTTTTTGAAAGTTATCCCCCCCTCCCCTCCTCCCGCGAGCTTAATGAAGATTGAGAGAGATGTGAGGATTCGAGAGTTTTGGTGATGGTCTTGACTGTATACTTTTGGCACTTCAAAGTGGAGTTTTTTTCGACTAAATTTTTCCCACATACTGAGAAATCTGACTAAAATGAAGGATTTCATTTTGAAGTGTACAATGATGATGATGATTGAAATTTTTGAAAGTGTTTTGAGTGTAGCTGGTGGATTTGGTATAGAAGAAAATGAGGAGAGTGCAAAATTGTAGCGATGAAATGAGAAATGAATTGAACCAGCTAAAATTAGTTCGTAAATCCGGAGAAATTGTCGAATTCAAAATGATGGTATACTAGTAGTACTGACCGTATCTTACACTTATAATTCTTATATACAATATAAAAATTATAAGTAATTGAAGTTCTTTATATAAAGTTTATTAGTCTGTCTGAAGTAGACGCATGATTGAATGAAAATTAAATTATACCTTTCGGCTTTTGAAAGGTGTATTTTTACTCTTGCGTTATTTGTAATCTGATGATAATTAATAAGAACTTCAATAAGATATTGAGATTGGTTTATCTAAAGATGTATTTTGTTCATAAGTTGTCTGTAGTAACTGCGAGGCATTTTTAAGAGAATTATTTTTGTGATTCACACTAGGTTTTTCGGAGCAAAAATACAAATTGGAAATATATGCATCTATGCTTTTCTTTCCAACATGCTAAGACTGATTTGCTAGTCAATTTTTAATGTATTTATCGTTTCAAATCAATACCTTCTGATTTGAAAATGGAGTGACGTTAGGTTTAGAAATTAGAAAGATTTCATATTTGACTTATTTACGAAGTATTAGTGATGGTGAATTATAATTTCATACAAATACAAATTATTTGATATTTTTCAAAAATTAAGTGATCTACGTTAAGTATTAACGATAAACGAAGGTATAATGATATATAATAAAATTAAACCCTTATTTTTGCTCCAAAAAATTAATATTTTCATATTCTTTATTATAAAAGATTTAAAAGAAGATGAAGTTTAAAACAAATCTAAGAGGCTGAGTTTTAATTGCGCATTTTACTAGTATTTAAGCTTTTAAACATTTACACAACTGTGTTTTACCAAAAACGTAGTTCTTATGTCAGTTTTTTTATATTTTACTATCAGATTTTACGAAATGGCTTTTATATAGCTTTATAGGTTATATAAGATTTTAAATTTACTTTATTCATTTAATTTTTTGAAAAGAAATATATATTCTTCGATTTTTTATCTGAGAATAAAAACCTTTTGTTTAATTCTCGACCGCATGTCTGTCGAAAGGTGCAATTCTTATTGAGTGAAAAGAAAAACCGAATAATCAAAGAGTACCGAGTACTGATAGATAATAGAATAAGAAAGATGCGGATGGCAAATCTGATATTTATTTAAAACTGTGCCGATCGAGTCGAAGACTTAGTTCTTAAGGTTTCTCCAAGATTTGATAAAAGACGAAAAGGCTGGAGAACCGCTCGCTACGTAATAAGTATGAGTGTTTTTGCGTACGCTAGAATGACTATACCGACGCACTGCAATAGTAAAACGATCGTAAGCTTATCACCTAGTTAAAGCTAAGACGGACTTTACACTTGAAGAAATTTTTAATCGTGTTTAACCTCCTATAGGTAATTAATTGTACATAATATCATTTTATTGAACATATCTAGATCAGTTGTCAATATTTTGTATTATCTCATACATATATATATAATTCTTAATTCAATAATAGTATGTTTATACGTAATTAAAGATATATAACCAAAGAAAGATGTTGATGAAGTTTTAATCTAGACTATTCTATTCATTTTTTTTATACACTTCTTAATATTAATTACTCTGTCATATTATATATTTTAGTCATTAAATATTATTGATGTTATGAAACACCAAAGATAATCAAATGACAATTTTATAGGAGGTAAGCTTGATATAAATTTTCTAAATTTCTATATACAATCTATATTTAACGGTGTTTACAAAAGAATAATGCCAGAATCAAAACGTTGAAGAAGATGAAAAAATTTCTTTGAGTGTATTGTAAAAGCAAGCGCAGTCACTGTGAAAATCGTCTATGATGAGATTAAGATGAGAAGTATGAAAAGAAAGGAAAGAATGGAATTCGGGTGCAAATTTGCCGCGCTGTACGTGAAGGAAATTGCCTATTTTTTGGTCGTCACTTTGCGGCTGCAATCACACGCGGAAAAACATTATTGAGAAAGTTGCATTGAAAATCCACGTATTGTTTTTTCGTTATCTCTCCCAGTTTACCCCTGAAATTTCATTGCCAAAATACCAATGATGAAGCAGATACCATTAGAAAATAGAAAAATATATTTTGTAAGGATATTAAACTAAGGAACAGAAATAATTCTAGTTGGCGCAAAGTGTTATACAATTTATGAAGGTGTCAGCAATTTATCGCCAATTTTTGGTGCAAATTTTACATTAATTTTTTTCCGTGCATCTTAAGCACGACGTAAGAAAGTTACTCTCGCGTTTCTTGCGACTATGAAAAAAAAGTTCCTCAGAAGCAAAATGAAAATAAGAAAAAAATGAATGAGATTAAATGAAAAAGCCGTTAAAGTGAAGCCGTTAAATGAGATGATGAAGAAAAAAATTATTATAAAGTAACAGCGTTGCCGAAGAATGTGAGGCGAAAAATCATGAAATTTTCGACGATGAAAACGGAAAACAATGATACAACAATACTTCTTTGTAGTTGCACTATTATATATATTTCGACAGAATATTTGGTAGAGCGTCGATATTTAGGTATACATAAGGAAAAAAAAATAAAGAAAACTTGTTCGACGTATATTTGCATATCATGGACGAGCGAAGCGAAAAAAAAAAGATATTTGCATAGATTTTCATGAATCTTGTGACCCACCGAAATTGTACTGTGCGAAAAAAAATAAAGACGAGAGAAAGAGACATAATCGAAATTAAAACGCGACGCTTTATTCAAAGACAAAATCAAAAAAGCGCAAAAGGCTTCAGTTTTGTGTAATTTAATACCAGAATGAGTCAGTAATGATGAGGGTGTTTGATTTACAGTGACGACTATACATTGCAGCATGTAACCAGGTTTTGTTTCTTCTTCTGATTTTACACATAGCCGTAATACAACAATAACCAATAATGTTATACTTATTTACAGGATATAATACGCACCGTATGTCGTGCTTCAATTCGATTTGCGAAGATTTCTCAAATTCTCCGATCACATATCAACAGCGTAGTATTGTACTGATGTAATCCTCTTGCATAAACGTCTTCGCTCTTGCAAATCTACCTTTTCATTACAAAAGAATTACTTTTAATCAAAGTTTGTCACAGGAAACATATTTCCTTCTAATTTTTTTTTCATTATTATTATCATTTGTTCAAACTCAAATTGTTGAAATTTTGGTATTTTTATACAAATGACTGAATCAAAATATTCATTAATTTTGAATGTTGAAAAAATGACATTATGTTCAACTATGTTTAAAGAAAATGATGTCGGCATTACTGGAAGAATATTTATAACAATGGCTTTGATATAAGATGTTTTCTTTTGCAGAAAATGTATTTGCAAGACAAACATAAAGGCGTTCCCCTGTCCCTCAGATAATTGCTGCTCGCATTCCTATATGCGATATGCGCAATGCACAATTTGTACACCTCTTTCATGTATTCTCGCATGTTCGACGTAACCGATAGCATGGTCGACTCGACAAGAGTCCCAATCTCTTAAGCATAACCATAAACATAAAAAAAATTGTGTGCAAAAAAAACCGAGTACTACGCAAGTAAGTGTCTATGTAACGCTGTTTCCCTTTACGAGTTTTTTCAATAAATACATGCAAATAAAATGGGGTCCGTAAATTCATAATCACATCCAATCACAGTTCTGTTATTTTTAAGATTAAATTTCATGGTTTTTATTTTTTATTATATTTTTTTATATTAGAAAAGTATTTTCGTTGATAATGTTAAATTTTTAAATATAAAAATTTATATTTTATTTTATAAGGTAAGGATTTCATTATTTTCGTTTTTTCATATTTCGCAGCCACAAAATATTTTTAGTATTATACTTTTCTATAGTAAGCTATTTTTTTTTATTGTTTAATATTTTTTTAGTTATGAAAATTAATGAATAAATTTTTCAATTTTTTAAAAAAATATAAATCAACTTTTTTAAGTTTTCATGCCACCTCATTATAATTTAATGTTTACCATCACTGACTATTTTTTTCTTTTTTCAGGTACTTTCGAATGTTCAATATAAGATGAATCTGAAGTGTACGAGGAAATAAGTATGTGTACCATCAAGACTTAATAAAATAAGCTTTGGATTTTATCATTAATGTAAATGTCAATCAAGATCTTCTACAAATACTCTTATTATGTAGCTGTGAAGCTCTAAAAATGTTTATAATAATACACTTTAGTATATTTATCCAAGATTATTTGGTATAACAAAGATTTTTGTAGACACCTCTAAACTGTTTACCTAAACAATATACCTAAATATAGAAATGGAGTGACGTAGTTTAAAAGTGTCAATTAAAAGAGTACTGACTAAACCAGCGTTCACCTTTACAGCACCATCGCCGATAGTGACCTCCATAACCAATGATACGTTAACACGGATGCACGGAGTTACCCTTTATACCAAAAAGTAGAGAGACTGCGTGAGACTTCCTCGTCACCTCCTCTCCACCTGTATTAATTCAAGGCAAAACCTAACGCGACCGCGTGTCGCGATTTTATTCTCTTTCTTCTTCCAGACTCTCATCATCATCATCAGGCGGTATCTCAACCCCGTAGCAGACGCTCAACTCCCGTACCTCTGGAGACGATGCGAGCTGCCCTGGCTGCCCTCAACGCTGGTATGTCCTTTCGCAAAGCAGCCGAACGCTTCGGCATTACCAAGTCGACACTACAACGTATCAAGTCACAGCAACGCGCCAACGCTACTGGCAGTTTCGTCGTCACCGTCAAACTCGAACCAATAGACCAGTAGTAGTGTACTGGCTGTCGAATACATAGAATTAGTCGGCTTGTTGGGTAGTGTGGTGTTGTTGTAGTCGTAGGGACAGAGATAGCTGGACCAAGTAAAACTGAAGGTTGGAGTGTGTTTGATATTGATTGATAGTTTTTATGTAACGGAGTTGAGATTTTTTAATGATGTGGAATAGTTGTTTAGTTTCTACTGTGGTTATTGAAATTCAGAAATTACAAGACAATCGATATAATGTTTGAAAATTTTTTATAATATTATATAAAGTGCCATTGTATTTTGAAAATATATCAATGCTGTTTTGATCTATGATTTTTGAAGTTATCTTACTTGGTTGATATTATGAAGAACTGTAAGTTGAATAACTGTTTTATGTAAAAATTAATTTCTATTCTGATGTCAAAAATTAAGTTTTAACACGTTACAATATATTAATTAGGGTTATATGTTATTACGTTTTATTCATACACATTGTACAACAGCTATTTATCATTCTGACTGTAGTCAATTACCAGTGAAATAAAGAAGCCCTACATGAAGCATAGAACGAAACCCAATGTTTGTATATCCATCATTCATTCGTTCACGTAGCCCGCGTAATTAGAAACATTCGCACATAAATCAAATGTTTACCTCGCTCATTATTACTTGTACACACAATCTGACGTCAGCCCGTAAAGTTTTTGTTCCAGAATATAAATACGATAACACTGCTCAATATTACGACAATTACCCACTGACGGTAGATCAACAATCTGATCCACTGAGTTTTCATCCAAACCCGTATATTGTCGCAGAAACAGAAGCAAAATCATTGATATGCAAAACATCTTGGCATGATACCAGATTTCCACTACCTAGTCGTGGTAGGCAGAGACGTCCTGTGTCTACCGACCAGCTGAATCGCGCAATGACGATGATGGCTGCAGGCGTGTCACTGCGTCGTGCCGCATTAGCTTGTGGTTTCGACAAGACAACGCTCTCACGCATCCTGAAGAAGATAAAAACAGAGTCGTAGCGACTCGGACTCATTAATTAATCTCTCTACTGTGATTTAGTCATGGTACTTTTAAGGAACAATCAGTATTACGAAATTTAGCGATGTATATATTGATGTATGTAAGATGTACTGTTACCTGGGTTTCATGGGTATCTCCCTTGTTTTATATTTCTAAGTTTAATAAATGAACTTTCGTACATATTTTTTTGAAATTTATTATAATCACTGAAGTGATTTTTCCCATTTTTCATTGCAGATCGACCGCACATTCTATGTAGTGCTAAAAGTTTCTCCTAATTCTACAAACTTTATCTTTTACGCATCGAAAAATATCTCACTAACATGACAATAACGTTGTTTGTTGCAGAAGTCATTGATATTGCTTCTGATGAGGATGAAGTCCAAATTAAGAAGGAAATTACTGATGACAAAGGCCCATTTGAAGGGATTATCATTAAGAAAGAGATCGCCGACGACAAGCACATGGAATACATTTTCGCGAAGCCTGCTGCTATGGAACAATTTCAGCTTGAAGCCGGTATCAATGTTCAGCTTCAAGAGGATGATGAAGGAAATAAATTCTTTATGTTAGAGACGTTTGAAGATGATGTCGATGATGGCGACCCCGTGGTCGGACCGAAGGAAATCATTAAAATAGCTGAAAGAAGTAAGTAGTTTATAGATAACATTTGTAAATTGAGTACGCACAAATTGAAAATATTTAAGCACAATTATTGTTTACTATTATCTAATTTTGGAGAATGGTTTCTGGTATCTAAAAATGTTTATTACGATTTGTAATTCATTTGAGCCAGTTTTTCTTTTCGAGGTTATATTTTGCTATTTATTTTTAATAGGCTCGTAAAAATATTGATACGTTGAACTAGACCTACTGATAAAAAATAAAGCATAATAATAATCATAAAGCTGTAGATATTTTCAAACTCCTTGACTCTGAATATACACTTTCACACATTCTAACCTCAACTATCTTCCAGCCCCAGAGAAGATTGCCTACAAGGTCGTGATTCCGACGGTGCAGCCTAACCTGAATACGTTTGAGGGCTGGTGCACGCGGAACGTCGCTAAGGGTTCGCGTGTCGACGTTGAAACTGAGGAGGAGCCCAACTTACCTACGTCGCCACAGTACACCGTTCCCAAGCCTACGTACCGCATGACAGCCAACTTAAGAATGGCACTGCAGGCCATCGACGAGGGCGTTAAGTACACCACCGCCGCCAAAGCCTACGGCATATCCGTCGAGAGGCTCAAGTCCATCAAGGTGATGGAGGAGCGTAATCCCGAGTTTATTCAACATCGTAAGTGTCAGATTAATAATTTCTTACGTTGTTAGGTTTAGGTATGTTTTTTTTTTTTTTTCGAGTAATCAAATCAAGAAAAGTCTGCTGATTGTGGGTTATTTGCTACGTAAATTCGAATAGGTGACAATTAGTCATATCGACTTATAATAATTATGTAATTCTGAACTTTATCAAACATGTGAACGATCATGTATATACAAAATTGAATATTCACCGATTTAAATAAATTTTACTATTCGAATTTAGAGAATGAACCTGTAGATTGTTCTTGTATATTGAGGAAGATTACTTGAATTGTTCAATTATTATTTACGCATATACATGTAATCTCTTAGTATAACTGATGATTTTCATTTTGAAAAAAGTAATGTTTTTTTATATAGGCAAGAGTATAAATTCTTAACAAATCATATATTTTTTTACAGGTAACTCTCTGCAACTACCAAAACACGCAAAACAGCCGAAAAAGAAGTGAATTGTTAACAAAAACTTGTTAACAATATTAATTTTTGTTAAGATACATATATCTTTTAAGGGTATGGGTGGACAATATGGGTAAAAGTGCTCTTGTGCTAATATCCACGTAAATGGTATCGCCTTATACATAATACAAAAAGCAAGACACCCATAATATAAATTTTCAAAACATCATCTCATTAAGAGGAGGGGGGGGGGGGATTTGAAGTATTCGGTGATATCTCGGTCAGTAATTAATATTTTTTGTAAATTTTGTAATTTACTATAATAGTTAAACAAAATAAAAAAAAATGAAAAATATTGAAAATAGATATGGATTTTATAGTTATTTTAAATAACGTTTATTTCCAGCAATAATTTTCAAAAAAGACCACTAACATCCGAGATATCGATATAAGTCTATAATTTAGATTCCGCTTCACGTCCCATCTCTCAGATACGACTGAGCATATAAAAATTTATGGAAATGACGATGGAAATGTTTCTTTTGTATTACCTACAAGGTGATTCCATTTTTGTTTACCACCCTTTGATTATGTGCCGTAATTAAGTTCTAGACATGTACTAAAGATTGCCGATAATACTTTAGGTCTAAGGCTTTGTCATTTTTTATTTACGCTTTAAGGAACATTGTAATCCAACGTCATTCATATTGAACGCACGTTTTATTCTACAAAAATAAGCAACATAGTACTTTATAAATTGCGAGCAACATATATTACAACAGCGTTTAAAGTATTACGAGCCCAAATCATACAGGTTGAAATGCGTTTATACCAAAATGTAAGTAGTACACATTTGGTAATAGTTTTAATAACATTTATGTTAATATATGGATTATTAATTAGATTAATAAACCGATTTTTAATTGAATAGAATAATTTTTTCATAAAACTATTATATAACTTGTTTTAATCGTATACCTTCCCAAATCATATTAAAAAAATTTATTCTGCAACCTACGTCATTTATTCTGACCTAGCAACAGATCTGTACAGAACCAACTGAAGGAGTTGCGTCTGTGCTCATGTACATAAATTTATGCAAGACTATGATTAACGTGCCTCCTCTACATCCTTGTCCTCATGCTTACCATAAATTGTACCATAAGACAGCTATCAAGTCCGCATAAGTCCCGTAAAGGTACAACAACTATAATTATTATAAAAGAAAAATATCCCTACCCTTATAGCCATCTCGAACGCTCACAACATCGGCAACGTATTCCCCCGCCCTATATGAAAAATGCTCACAAGCCACTTTTCGCTCGTTTTTCTCTGTGTTCCCAGGTGGCGTACGACGTCGCAGCTTCCTCAGTATCAGCAGCAACAATGGTCAGCATCATCAGCAGCAACATCGACTGACCTATCCCTGTGGCAATTGCGGCAAGCAGTACAACTACCATTCAAGTCTGGTGCGCCACCTGAAGCACGAGTGTGGCGTTGAGCCGCGCTTCCAGTGTCCACTATGCCCTTATCGCACCAAGCACCGATCCAGCCTCAACACCCACATCAACGGCAGACATCTGAAGCAGCGGCAAGCTGACGACGCGAAGCCTGTCGTCACGAGTGGGGCGACGGATGGAGGATTTCCTGAAGCAGTGAAGGAGGGAAGAGACGTGCAGTGGTTGGGGTAAAATAGAAAGGAATTGCGTTGATTCGAAGTTTTCGGTATTGCTGAATTGAGTGGTAAAAGATGAAGCATAGTTTGATGTGTATGTGGAATTCTATAAACTGAGGTGAAGTGTTGCACTTGTCCTGCGTAATTTTACGTGCACATTGAATTACAGCGTATTTTTTACGATTCGATTGGTTATATTTTTGGATAGAAATTAAAAATTTCACGTTACGATCGTTACCTTCTTAACGCAATTGGTATTTTAGTGTAGTGTATAAAAAGCTTTAAGAGCGTTGATTGTCCTGAACAACAGGGTGCGAGCATTACAGTTAATAGTCAACAAGTGCAATTGTATAATGAACTTATAGGCAATGCATTTACTGTACCAAAGTAACTAGGTAATGCCACACATAGGAATATGACAATAACAGTTGTATTATTTTTATAGAGTTCATTGTTCTTTTCTTTAAATCACAAAGTGATTGAATGTTACCGGATTACTGACAAAATAGATTCTAAAGACTACTAGCCTAATAATATACCGCACAAGTATACGAGTTACTATGAAAAAATACAGTCAAGCATATAACCAAAAAGAAAGCTTATCGCGTAGGATGAATAACACAAAATGATCAAATAGACACTCTGAAAATGTTGCTGCATCCTCTCTGAAGATTAACTAATAATTTAAACATGTGACTGTATGAGTATATTTTATTACAGATGATATGGCGAGAATAGCATTGCTTTGTACTGTATATAAATATATGATGATATAAATGGTAGAACAAATACTGCAATTATCGTTACGAAAATATTATGTTTTGTTGAATGGCGTTGCCATAATTATATTGTAAGGTAAATTACATAGTCAACGAATTGTAAAAATACCAAATATCATATATCAATTTTATACGAATAAATGATCTATTGAAAATGTACTTGTACACTATTCTTCAACTACTTAGCCACACTGAAATTTTGTGTACCATACTTTTGTAAATGTTTTGTTTCTTCAAAATTTTCTTTTTTATTACAGCTATTCTCTTTACTTTGATCCTGGTTATACAAATATATGTGTTATCTAATTTTCTGTTATTTCATATTATGTTGCTTTCGACAAGTCGTAACCCTAGTTTCATTCGACCACCGTTATTTATCCTCGTAACCGCTTTTGAGCCACGCCTCGTCCACTCGCAACTCATCGGTAGCAGTACCACAACGACCACACAGTCCACACTCAACTCAACAATAACAACATCAAATAAAGAAAAAACCGTACGTTTTCCACACTATCACACAATCGACAATCAACAATCAACGATCGGTCGTCGACTTTCCGCCACTAATACGCGTTCCCTCTCTTTTTCAGGCCATCAGCAGCAGCGCACAACGTCGCTTCGACATCCGCGTCAACGTCGTTCACGTGGCCTCGGTATGTACGCCTGTGAGAACTGCGATCGACGCTACTACGAGTTGAAGAACCTGAAGCGCCACATAAAACAGGAGTGCGGACGCAAACCGACCTATCAGTGCGTGCACTGTCCTTTTCGTTCGTCCTACAAGACTCACATCATACTCCATGGCGCTGTGCATGCCGATGAGGAGGCTGTGCCAACAAGTGGCGGATCCAGACAGAAGATATCCTTCGTCACGACGTATTAGCGTGGAGTGACTTTTTGGCACTTGTGTGATATGTATACGGGCTTTTCCTTATGAAGTCTTCGAAGACGACAGATAATGTGCTGTCTTATAGACCAAAGCTTGGAGTTTAGATTTTATTAGTATTTTCTAAGGACTTCTTTTGATTCCATACTTTTGTTACTGTTTTTGAAAGATTTTTTATGATTTGTTTCAACAAAATATTGTGATACTTAAATGCATTGCGTGAAATTTAAGTTGTTTATCGCACAAAACTACGTTGTAAGATAGTTTAAATTAAGATAGAATCATGAATTGAAAATCTGCTTCTATCAAAATTCAATTTTCAATCATTGTTATAATGATTATATTTGTTTCCAAACACCAACTACTAACTTTGTAAAATTTTATCGACCAATCTTACCCGAGGTATATCCAATAAACTACAATTTCGTACCAGTCGCTTTTCTTTACAACCCTCCCCCAAAACACACTTTTCATATACACACATATACACCGATTCTCCCATCAGTACAATAAAGCTAAGTTGAATCTCCCCTCAGCGATATTCCCGAATACACCAACCTACCCATTGTTAAACGTTCCTGTTTCAGACAAGCCGTACCACAACGGCGGCGGTAGTGGGACCAATGTGTGCATCACCTGTGGCAAGGCGTACAAGCACAAGCATCACCTGAAGCGTCATCGGGACTTTGAGTGCGGCGTCGAGCCGAAATTTGGCTGCCCCTACTGCACACACCGCACGCGTTACAAAGATAGCTTGATGAAGCACGTGCTTGCACGCCATAAGCACGCCGTCAAACCTTATCGTCAGCAGACCCATCATCGTCACTTCCTGGATGTAGCGGATGAGCTACTCGAGCCTAACGTGACGCTGCAACTGGGCGAGTTTGCTGGATTTGCTGAGGATTATGGACAGCAATAGGTGATTCTTAGGGACACCTATTTGTACATGATGACGACGTCGATGATTTGTATATAGGATGATATGCATCGTCGCTGGGTATGTATGTATGCAGTCGTCTGCTGTCTCGTTCGACGGCGACTTATTTCAGTGCACAGGTGATTTTGCATTTACTGTAGCTCAGTATTGGAGTGGAGTTAACTACGTGTGCTGTAGTTATTTTTGGCCTAAGAGGTTCTTAATGGCCGAATGAATATGATGATGATGATGACGTTAAAGCTTTTACGAAGCTGGCGTAGGTTCGTTGCATGTAGATTTGTAATGTTAGGGAAAAACAATGTCTGTAACAAAGCGTAAGAAAACGTACTTCTAGTCCAAGAAAGATAAACAAATCGCAGACTGAAATGTATAATTGTGACAATTAACTTCACTGTCATTCCAAAAGCGAATTGAGATGTGTCTATCGTGTAACTATTTTTCTTGCCATAATTTAAGAATACCTTTAAGTTAACAATTCAAGACAAAGACGTTTAAAGTAGTGTGAATGGAATCGCTAGAGTTATGATGTATTGAAGTAAGTTAATTAAGGTATACGTATGATAGTTTGCCAAAGCTTCCTCTACATTTGTATACGATGAATAAGCCTAAGCCACGTGTGACTATTTTTCGTTATTGGATTTAATCTATGTTTTAGATAAGTACCTTTTTTCGTCACTAAGGATATGAGAAAATAAGCCAAACAAGATACTGTATTATTTTTTAGATAACTCGAAGAAATGGAAATATATATTTTTCTGATCATGATGTAATACACTTAATCAAAAACCTACATACATGAGAAAAATATTGCGGCGAGCAGTGAGTGATACTGGATTGATTTATCAAACTAAATCCTTCATAGAAGTAAGAATATTTTTCGCCAATCGTGAATATCTAAAGTACGAACATTTTTATACATGTATATACAATGATGAGTCGAATTAAAATGTTGTTTTTCAAATATTACCCGTGTACTAACCTTATTTCATTCACCTCTTGCCTTTGTCTGACGTTATGTTTATTTTCCTATTTCACTTTTGTTTGGAACAATGATACTGCGTAAACTGGTAAGAGATTCCGCGCACACATACACATACGCACATACAGCTTACTTCTCCCAGAAACAATCATCTCTTTGTTTTGCCACACAACATCTACATTATTCATCTCATGTCTGACTTCAAACACATTGTGCATCTTGCTCATTTTATCCTGGACTTAATGGAAAGGCTCTACCTTTGTTTCAGGTAACATCTTACTCTCATGATTCTCTTACATTAACCATCTTCTTCCAAGTATTCGTACAAAAAAAAAAATAAATAAATAAATAAAGAAAATTGACCCCAATTCTCTTTGGCCCCTTCCGTTCACTCGACAATCCCTCTATTAACACACCCAATTTTCGTTTCCTGTTTCAGCGCCATCTGCGTACATCGCCACTCGTCGTTTGCGCTCTACGTACTCAACAACAACAACGACGACGACTTCGACGATCGTACGACGCTATCTGTGCGCTGATTGCGGCAAGATGCTGTCCAATCGAGCATCCCTTGTGCGTCATCGCATCTACGATTGCGATGGCAATCAGCAGCAGCAGTCGCAGTGGACACCACCGCAGTATCAGCAGCCGAGGAGAAGTGTCGGTAGCAACAATACCACCAGCACTGTAGCAATCAGATCCAAGAGGAAGCACGTCTGCGACAAGTGTAACAAGTCCTACGCTTTCTTCACGTCGCTCTGGCGACACCAGAACTACGAGTGCGGCGTCGAACGCAGGTTCTGCTGCTTGGCTTGTGATGCCAAATTCTCGCAGAAGAGCAATCTCGACCGACATGTCAGGGCGAGACACTCGAATTAATCGGAGAGATGGTGGAGAGTTTCGAAGTGGTTGTAAGGTGTGGGTGACGATGAGATGTATGAGGTTCTCAGTCGTCTCGAGCTTTTATGTGCATTTATAGGAGTATAAAATTATGTTGTTTAGTGATTTATTTTCGTATTTACGTCGTTGTAAGGGCCAAGCGTATACCATACGATTATATACACGAGGGAAATTTCTATTATTATGTTTTACGTTAAATTTATACAATTTATATGAAAAAAATGCCTTGTTTTGTAGGAAACTTTAAAGCATTAGAATTAACTATTTTTAATTGTTAGTATTCGAGCACGGTATGCTGTTAAGTCTTTCCCTATGATATAGGAAACAAAGTTATGTATTGAGCGTTGTATGGTATGAAGTGATTATCATTCATAAATTTTCTTACAAAATTTTATAAAAACTGTAATAAACTCTTATAGTGTCATTTTATATGATTGATTATATTTTATCATGAGTATGTATATTGTGACTGATTTATGCAATTGATGCCCAATTTTGTACTTACAACGAACATTCACAATCATTTTTTATAAAACATGCCTACAAGATTTTATAGGCCAATAATACTCTAGGTGTAAAGTAGAAAATAAATTAACTTTAAGCATTATTATGAAAATGAAGATGATGGTTGTGTAGGCGTAAAATAATGCCAAAAATATAAAATTGATATTAAAATGGAGTTTTTTTTATCATAACCGGATAACCTCTTATTAAATGGAATAATTATTTCTGCAATCACAATCCATTTTTTTACACTATATTAATGAATATCTATTTTCTTTGCAGGTTTTGGAAGAACGAAATGTCGATAAACTTTTCAGAAACATACCACGCCACCGATATCCAGCGTTATAAACCTTTTTCGATACCAATAAAAATAAATTCATTGTTCACTTTAAATAAAGATAAAATCTACCAAACCAATCGTTCCCTCATTGTCCCTGTAAACAACTTGTGATTGTAAGTGTAACAGTGATTGTCATCGTCTCGTTGGTCAACGTCACACCTGTTTGTATAATCGTTGTGTATTACCTGCCCCATCTTACGCACTTATCTAACCCATCTCGTCTGCCCCCACAGGTCGGCGAACAGTGATGCGCACACAATCGCTGCACGACTACTACCGCATTACCAAGCGCTGGTCTCAGCTGAGCAACACCGTGAAGAAGCTCGATGTGACTACCTCTCATGGCAAGACCGAGCAACATAAATGCAGCAACTGCGGTAAAACATTTGCTAGTAAGCCAAGCCTCACGCGCCATATGAAACAGGATTGTCCAAGTCAGCGCAAGTATCATTGCTCCGTTTGCCCAGCCAGGTACGCGCAGAATATCGCACTTAGACGGCACATGATGCAAAGGCACGAGGTTTATGTACCTCCAAGATATATGATGCCTAAGAGAATCTTCGAATGACGAAGGCCACGATGACGGCTCGAGTATGAATTGAAGCATCGAGAAGTTGTCTACACGTGACGATGGTTTTTTTTTTATGAAGACTGAAATGAGACTGCTAGAAATTTTACTTATTTGATATATATATATATTTTTTTTTAATCGTACTTGAGAAGTGCGCATGTTAAGCAAGGTGTTTTTGAAGCAAGCGTTTAACTCTATATTTATCTTGAAATTTATTTATGAAACATTTTAGAATATTAATTGTATTATAAAGTACCGCTGCGTTCGTGAAAAGTGAGAGGAAAAAGAAATTGATTGTGACTCAAATGTATGCAATGTATAATGTATCTTGTAGCGAAAGAAAAAAAAATCATTGTTTCTCGCTATTCTTGACAATAAAGCCACACCTCTACACGAGCAGAAGAAATAAGATCAAGCCTTAATCCTTCACACCCGTTCTACCATTCAATCAGCAATATCGCAACAACAACTACAACAACAACAACAACAACCACAATAAATTTTCACTCCTTTATAGCAGTCTTTGCTAATCAATCAACCCTCTTCTTCTTTTTCAGGTTACTACATCGACTACTCGTATACACCGCCCAGCAGCAGGATAGACCCGGTACCATTCGGCAACGATGATACTGGTGAAAAACTGCAGTGCCAACGTTGCGGTAAAATTTATTCACTGAAGCACAATCTTCAGCGTCACATCAAGTTCGAATGCGGCGGGCAACGACGTTTCTGGTGCTACCTCTGCCCTAACAAATACACGCAGAACGCGAGTCTGCATAGGCACCTGTTGCATCACCACAACGTCGACGTGAGAGAGGCGAAGAGGGGGATGAAGTACGGTGGCACACCGCCCCAGTGACTTACTTTGCAGAGGGGTGATCGTTGTGAGAAAACCGCTGATGTGGGGTTGAAGGAACGCGTGCTATTGGATGGGGTGTTCTACCCTTAAGGAGAGAATCGAAGTTACAGCTGTTGAGCGTATTTCAGCTATTCGTTGAGGATATAGATTGCTGCTTGCAGCGAAATATTGCACAAAATATTATTGTACTTGGATAAAGGACGTCAACTGCGTAATTAACTTTTTCATACAATTATTTCATTAAGTTAGTTCTGATCTCAAACGTGGAGTATATATATATATCGAATGAATATTTTTTGTAAAATGATTTACTTATTAACAGAATTTATTGTTATCTTAATAAGATAATTTATTGGTGCGTCATTATATGTAACGTTATTTGTGTAATAAAGGTGAAATTACGTATGCACAAATTGTTATGTGAATATTGTATATTTGCAGCCTTACGATGATACGATATGTACGAAATACACAAAATAGATTACAATATTGTTTTCAAACATGACAATCGTTGCTAATCCTTCGTTTTATTCAAAATTGTAATTCTAGTAACCTGCAACTGGACTGTATGTTTTTTTTTTTAACATTACGTAGTTCTTTTATTTTCACTTTTAATTTTCGTTAGTCAATTATCTCTTATAAGTACTCTAGTATTTTCATTCTCCCCTGCCACTATCTATACTACTATCATATCTCATCATTGGGCTCTCCGGATTCACTTTTTTCATTGACAGTCAAAAAAGAAAAAGAAACAAACACGTAAGTTCACCGCATCTCTTTTATTTTTTCCGTCGATTACAATTCGCCTATACTTTCTTTTTTGCGCTCTTTTCTCCTAGCTCCCTAAACGCGTATTATATATATATATTACAGACTATATACACACACATACGTACACACACCCACGAACGAATGTGAACCTTCTCAAGACACATTCTCACGCGTCCCTTTTTGTCTTCTTTGTATTTTCCAGGACACATCGTGCTCGTGGAGGGTGGCGAGCGCTTTCTGAATGGCAATCGTTGCGACAGATGTGGCCGTACTTATCAGTCGTGTTATAGTCTCAAGAAACATCTCAAGTTCGAGTGTGGCGGCCGTAAGAACTTTTCCTGTGACCTCTGCGAGAAGAGCTTCACCCAGAATGTCAGCTTACGTCGGCATCTGCTACAGTATCACAATATTTATCGGGCACCCCAGAAGACTTGCCGACGCTACAAGAACACGTGAAGTGAACCCGAAAGATTTTTTTTTTTTTACATCGGAGCGAACCTATAAGGTGCTTAGGTTAATTATTGACAGCGATAGTTAGGTATATAATTAGTAATTTTTGGAGACTTTTTTCAGATTAATGATGATTGATATATCGCGACGGCTGAGAGAAAAAAGGGTCCATTCGACTGCGAATTAAGAAAGGTTCCATCTCGGGAGCTTCTTTAATAGACTTATCAGTTAGGAATCGTTGCATCGATTTTAAACACATATATTTTTTTGCTTTTTGGCAGAATATTTTATAAGTCAACCCATTTTATTATTTTTACAAATAAAGCTACTTTGGTTTCTCATGGGCAATAATATGAAGATTAAATTACTTTTAATAGTTTAATACTATTGTGTTAAAAAGTTAATTTATTTTTGAAAAGTCTTGCAGATTAATCGTCGAAGGCCTCAGACTTTCGACTTGGAATTTTTGTTTATTTAAACACTACTGTGTTCAAATCCCGGTTCTGGCAATTGACTAACATCTCTGTGCTTAGGTTTTTTTTTTTAAATTGATTATTTAGCGTCGTATCCCCCGTTTGGGTATTAGCGACGTGTTATAACTATTTAAAACTCGTTATTGGTACTGTAGTGGTTGAACTGTAGGAGCGGACGGTCATGAGCTCGACCTCCGCCACCGAAAAACCAGTAGACATTCTTTTTTGGAAAAACGTCTCCCGGGATTTCGCAGTGACCCAGGCTCGAACCCACAACCTCGAGCAGCCTTGTCTTGGGAAGCTAAGTGCGGCGTTTACTGTGATGTAAACAAACCGACGCCTTAACTGCCTGAGCCACGGACCGCTCTTCTTAGGTTTTCGAAATTTGGATTTTTCATGTGTTTATCTCACAGTATCTCTGATCGTTCAGATCCCATCTAAAAATATAGATCACCGTCGCTGCGCGAGTTACTGAGGTTGGATCCATTGCACCCAAAGTCTGCAGAAAGATATTTGTTCAAAATTGATGCAGTGCTTCCAAACTAAAAATTTTGAAAATGACAAAAGCTCGCCTTTTAGGACTTTTGTTAACACGCAGACAAGTTGGTATCTTCCTTAGCTCGCAGCCGAGTTGATACGTTTCTTAGCTTGCGGTCGAGTTGACAACTCTTTTCTTCCAGCCGATGATAGATAAGCTTATATGAACATGACATCAAATTTTGTAATTAGAGCCTAAATACAATTTTGTATAATTAAAGTTTTTAATTATGTATTAGTAGTATACAGTTTATATGATTTTCTGTAGAATTTTACTAAAAAAGTCAATTATGAGTCGTAATCGTCAAATTTCATGTACAAGTAACGATTTTACAAATTTTCTGTGGACACTAATGATTGTATGTGCCTTGTAAATGCGTGTAATAAGCTTAGCTTTGTCGTCGGATAAATGTGCTAATACTAACCTATTTATGATGATTTTGTCATTTAGAAGATTAACAGACGATTAGTGTTTATGGCAGCTGCTATAATTTTTTTCTTATGTAGCAACCTTCTATGTAAATTTACACAAGTACAAATATTAAAGACTTAAATAGTTTCTCATACATCAGTCTATTTTTTTGTCAACTATATTATTATTACTTGACAACACGTTTTTCGCCAAAGTTAGAAGAATATTCGAAGACCTACGTCGAAAATCGTAACATCCACGCCATGAAGAATCAAATATAATTAAATTATCGCATTAAGTTAGTTTTAAAGTAGACAATTAAAATCGATCATAAACATGTATTATAATTATACAAAATAAGACAATTAAAATCCAATTTTTATTTTTACGAAAAAATTGAAAAGTAATTTTTCTTTCAAAGCTTCTTCCACTCCATTTCTCGTTCTTCAAATATCGATTCTCACGTTTCAAATTCGACATTACCGATTTTTTACTTTCTCTTTTTCGTAATTACACTCGAAAAAGCCACCAAATACAATGAATGCCTGCTTCGCAAGAGTACGAAAACAGTTATAGACTCGACACTGTAAGTTCCCTTTCCATTCATACCACGTATAACAAAAAAAGACAACAAACAATTTCCATCATTTCCACAAAAGCAACCAAAGATAACAAAACTAACCCGAACGTCTCTTTCTTCGGCGCCCTGTTTCAGTTACACTCTTCTGCAGCACACTGTCGACCGAGGTTTGGCGGTGCTGTAAGCGCGATCTCTGCTGCCTCAAGTGCTGCAAGAAATACAGCGACTGGCGCAGCTTGAAGAAGCATATGAATTACTTCTGCCAGATACAGCCGCTTTATCCGTGTCCATTCTGCAGCCACCGTGCGAGGATCAACACTCTGCTTAAATACCATATCATGCGCGAGCACAAAAATGAACTTTACTACTGAGAAGCTGCGAAGAAAAAGATGAAGAAGAAGAAAAGACTTTGCTACGAGATGGGGTGCAACGGAGAGTTTGCTTTGGATATTTATACAAAAGCTGTATACGTAACTTTTGTACGGTAGAGCTAGTCATAGAGATTTTTGCTAAAGAAAAATAAAGACTTATTTTTTAAGAATGTATTGGTAAGATGTAGACGAACTGCGTTATATTCTTGTGCTTTGACTAGATAGAGGCTATTTGAGTTATTTCATTTCACAGTAACTGAGTAGTGAGGTACTAATTAAATTATTTATTATAGTTAATAATTCATGCCATTGCTTACAATGAAAATATTAGGTTAATTTTATATATTTACGTGTAAATATTTGACTTTATCGATGATCTGATTATTTATTTTTAAAGTAAAGACTATTTTATAAAAATAGAGTTATTGTATTATAGAACATTGAATAAAATCTATAGTTACATATTGTATAGCAAGCATTCGTCCATAGAAGAATAAAATTATAATATTTGACACCAACTTAGTCTTTTTACTAATATTATTTCCACAGCTACTTTAAAATGAATAGGCAGCCATATGTCATTTTGTTATTACTTTTTTTTCTCTCGAGTAATGGTGATTTCGATTTCCAGCTAACGACGGCATCTGCAAAACCTCCCATTATAACGCACGATAGAAACTCACGTCTATGAAGATGACTAACACTTTTCTGAAAAAGTCACCAAAAACGTAGAAAAAGTTATTAAACAAAAAAAAACAAACATGAAAAACAAACGTAGAACCAGCAACAACGACACCAACCAATCAACCCATTAGACACGATTTTCGCTCCACTAACACTTTTACCTTTCTGTTTCAGACTACCGCACGAGCTTCGATGGCGCGCTGAGCAACATTGCCAAAGAGTGGCTTAGCAACACCGCCACCACTTCCGAAGTCGAAGACGAACCTCAGCAGCAGCAGCAGTATGTGTGTCCCCACTGTAGAGCGAGCTTCCATCTGAAGGTGCTTCTGAAGCGTCACGTACAGTTTACCTGCCGCATGAATCCACGGGCTGCTGTATTCCAGTGCAACTTCTGCAATTACACAAGCATGTACAAGGCAAACGTTGAGCGCCACGTGCGCAACGTACACGACCGAGGTAGCGTCAAGTTCCGCTGCCATCTTTGCAACTTCCGTAGCAAGTACACCTCGTGTGTACGCAGACATATGAAGACCTTCCACGAGCAGAATTTCTCGGCTAACCGTGCCACCGTGTCACCGGACGTGAAGTAAGCGCGTCTGGATGATCGATCGTCCTTTTTATTCTCGTCGACGTTTATCCATGGAGACCATGACTTGGCGTTGACTTGAGAAGTCGAAAATTGTGGCAAGAGTGTATACTTTTGGCTTCTATAGTTTAACAAGTTCCTAGAAATAAAAAAAGTAACAATTTATGTTAGTTATTAAGTATTTTTATAGATTTAACTTTTTGATTGATGGTGTTACTGATAAAGTCTTTTCGCTTTATCCTCTAGACGACGATTTTATGTATTAATAATGTATAATTAAGTACGTCCACTTTAGGTCTCGTTACTTTGTTAAACGTATTTCGAGAAAATATACATGAGCGATATTAAAAAATAAGAAGAACATTAATACCATTTTTGAAATGGTAAAAATGTTATTCTAAAAGTACCACGTTCATATAATGACGGCTTTAATTCGTTATGCATATTGAATAAGTTTAAAAATAAAACTTTATTCTTAATATTTTTGACAAATAAGAATTTTAATATTGGTTGACATTTAAAGATATAAATTAAGATTTTTACTCAATTTAAAATGTTATTGTAGTTCTATGCAATTAAAAGTGATTTTGAAATAATTTGAGAAACATGACACAAAGCATAACCAACATTTAAACTATATTGATTAATTTAGAAGTATACGTAACAAAATAAGTATTCCAACGGATAAACAATACAATTTATTTAGCTGGTTATACTATAATACGTAAAAAATAGTATAAACCTTGCATCCATCGTGATAAGCTGCAATCCTTTGGAAATATGCACAATACGTAATTATATATATATATATGTTATATAAAATGTTTAATTCTCACAGTAAGTTCGATAACAAAGAAGTAGCCTTAATTAATAGCTTTTATCGAAAAATGTTTTGCATCGTTTATTGAGTAAATGATTTAGAATCGTATTTTATGCAAATAATGAGGTACATTGTTATTTACCAGCATTATCCGAAACAAAATTTAAAAATGGATAGTCATCATATTTATCATTGTACTACTTGAAATAATTCGAACTTGATCTCGTTGGGATGGTAATTACAATTAATTTTTACAGAATTCGAACAAAGTACAGAAGTGATAGTAGTTTTAAAATTTTATTACCAACGTTTTTCCCAGTGATGTCCGATTTTTGAGCATTTTTATATTTTGTACATAGGAAAACAATTGTAATTAACATTTATTTCTTATATTTCGATTTCTTAAATAAAATTTTATTTATCATAATATTTTACTCATGCCCATGAGTATTGTTCTTACTAGATTACCACATACACGAACGATACATGACTGTCCTTCTGAATATTGCAACACACGTTATTTAGCAAATGTAAGTATTATTTTTGACGTAGACTTTTTGTTCTGTAAATAAAAATTTTATTATTTCTCAATTCTAAAGAGAATATAATTTTGAAACTGACTGAAATCGTTGAAAAAATAAACAAATAATATTTCCAACAATATATATCATTCACACGCTTACAACTGCTTGCAAGTGGCAGTTACACTATTGTAAAAATAAAAAATTGACCAATGCCATGTAATATTTTTCTAACGTTTTTCCTCCCTTACTAACAATATTGTTCGATCTTGTTTCAGCTACTTACTGGTTATCGGATGTTAAGGGTAGATTGGGCTATCAACTCTCGTCGACGTACGATCTCAACCGGCAGAAGTATCCTTACGTCTGCGCGGATTGTGGAAAATTTTATGCGGTGCACAGATCGCTGTGGAGGCACCGTAAGCACGAGTGTGTCAACGCCAAGCCACGGCTCAGCTGCGATCTGTGCAGCTACCAAAGTCCTCACAGATGGTGCATTGACAATCACAAGCGAAAGCATCACAGCTAAAACGACGAGAGAGACGAGAGACAAAGATGACGAGACTGAGTTTTTGAAGTTCAGAAGAACGGCCAAATTCATTTTGCTTCCATGGAAATGTTATGTTATACTTACGTAACGTGTAAGATGTGTTTCAAAATAGACTGTACGAACAGTGTTCCTTAGACTTTTTGAAGCGTGTGTCGTTTTATTTTATTGTCGATTTGTTGGGATTCATGTTGTCGAAATATGTTTATTTTATTAACAATGAACAAGCATATTTTTTAATTTACTTATGACTTGTAATGTTTACTGCGATTAAAATAAAATTTATTATATAATTGAGTTTCCTTATTTTATATTTAGAGAATTATTTGAAGATATTCATAACAATGTATGTTTATTTTAATCTCACACATTTACTAATACATATCATTATTTTTTCAGGACGAGCATCAAATTTTACAACACGAATACATCGGTTTTTAGAGACTTTATACAAGAAAATATATAATCCATCTTTTATTTTATTATTTTTCTTGGAAAATAAGGATCATTACATAACAATAAATGTTTGTAAGTGTGTTTGATGCAATTGCA
The DNA here is from genome assembly GCA_036873485.1 of Torymus texanus. Taxonomy (NCBI): domain Eukaryota; kingdom Metazoa; phylum Arthropoda; class Insecta; order Hymenoptera; family Torymidae; genus Torymus; species Torymus texanus. The sequence goes on from JAYJLV010000056.1 coordinate 14,350,047, forward strand.
ATAATGGTATAGGAGCAACATACTTTCACCGATTCTAAACGTTTTTCCATTGCATCCTTTCATTGTTATCTTCTTTTTAAAAAATGTGTAATTTATCTCGATATATTATTACTAGCAACTAACTACAACAATGAACAATGTAGTTATTATCGTACATGCATTTGTTTTATCAAAAAATCCCAAGCAAATCCAATAAAGCCCACCAAAGTAGCCGAGCGAGTCTCGTAGATCATGCATTGCTTGAATTTTTATTATCCACTGAGTGCGTTGAAGACTTTTGCTGTTGAGTTTTAAGGTTGTGATTCTCTCTTTCTATCGCCACACACATGTCTATCATCCTCCGTATCAAAAAAAAAAAAAAAAAAAAATCAACCAAACGACGCAAGCCTCGTCAGAACCTAAAACTAACCTGTCAACGTGTGCTTTCTGTGTTTGCAGCCTATCGTAAGACGTACGTGGGCGAGCACATGCTCGGCTACACCTGCACCAAGTGCAGCAAGTTCTACAAGATGTGGAGCAATTATCTGAAGCACAAGTGCGAGCCACCCCAGTTCAAGTGCTCGCTCTGTCCGTTCGCCGCTTTCAAGGCTTTTATACTTCACGCCCATCAGGCGGAGCAGCACTTCAAGGTGTCTTCACCCAATACGTGAAAAAAACCGGGACTGGCCACTCAACAATGAGGATATGGCGTTAGCTTAGACTGCGTGAAACGTGTGCTGCTTTTTTATTCATAATGGAAACCTTTGCTTTACTAGGATGGGCAAACCAGAAATCGTCAGGTATGGTTGTTAGGTACATATTGGGTAAAACTGAACACATTTCGGAATGGAATCAGGTGCTAAATGGGTAAAGTACCATGGAAATACTAATATTAATGATTGTTGTAATTTTTTGAAGCTATCACAGTGGCTGAAAAACTAATTGCAAATAAAAACAATTAGATTTTTGTTTTTCAGTATTACGTATATGAGTAAGAAAACGAGTATAGTTAAGGATTGCTATATGAAAAGTTTCTAAGTGAAAATTTATATTTCAACCGCCATTGCTTTATTATTTTTAAATTTAAGTAATTTATTTTATAAGAAATCAAATCTTTCAATGCTTCTTAGTAAAGGAAAGGTTAAGTTTAGTGTAAAGCCTGATTAGTAGTTACTTTCTCTATTGAATTCCGATAGGAGACAACGTTGATATAAGTCATTTTTTATTTTTGTTTGCGCACAAAAATGATATTATGATACGAGCAAGCAAGTACAATTTATAACGAATATTCTTATTTAATAAACAAAAAGTGTTAAAAGCAGTTATCGTATATGCATCATAAAAGACAATATCTAGTTAATAGGCAGAGAATACTATTAATTATTTATTGAAAATACTTGCAAAGTTCGGCAGAATAAATGATATTCATATTCTACATTAGATCTTTTTTTCTAAATTTCTTGATCATACGTAAATTGTACTATAAAATAGACAATGTAAAAATGATCTATTTTTAACATTTTTCGATTCAAGATTTATTCATCACTACCAAATATTTACATCCTAAATTGTAAAACAACAAGAATGACTGTGAGACATAACAGTTCCTCTTCGGAAAATGTCATACAATTTTTCTTTCACACGCAAAGGGATGATTTAATTAACTAAAAACTTGCTTTTCATATCGATAGGTGTTATTTAATAAATCTTATTCATTGTTTTAATGAAAAATACGTAAAGTACTTAAAAGGTATTACTTTAATTATCTAAAAATTAATTTTACGCGATGAAAAAATAATTATTCGACTGTTTAACGTGATATATTTTTAATATTTCAAAAATGATATATTTATATTTAATTTATTTACTCAATAAGAATAAAAATATTAAGAAAAAATTAACTCTAAAATATACGACTACTTATTAGAAATATTTTTATTGTAATAAATAAAATTGTTTATAATTTTTATAAAAATCATTTTTTTGTAAATTAATAGAAAAAAAACAAAATTTTATTTATTTTACAAAATATTTATTACAGAAAGTAGAAATATGATTAATATCGTACTGGAATGATTGAAAAGAATTTATAAATATTTAGAAAACGGTAAAGTGTGAGGGAGAGATTTTCATAATGCGTATTTGTTGGCTATGACTCTATGATATAATATATAATAGTATGATATTGTAATAAAAATATGAAAAATCAAAACACAGAGAATAAACTTATTTAAATTTATTCAGGTGGATAATTGTATAGAAACTTGTACTTTTTCCCTAAAAGTGAAATGATGTTTTGAAATAATGGTAATTGAAATTAAAATACGTTTATTTCAGACATATATTTTCCCATTCAAAAAGTTGTACAAAATTTATAGCTTGCGAAAATGTAATTATGTTCCACATTAGGGCATAAAAGAGCAGTTAAGCGTTAACAAAAATAGTTTGTGAAGTCAGTAGATGGGAGTTTGCATTTCCTAGTCCTATCATGATTTTTTGCTTCGAAAATCAGTGCTTACTTCAAGTGCATAGTAATGCACAACATCTTTATCACAATCGTTTCTTCAACATTTTCTGATGCTCTTCATAATTAATATATTATATAAGAGTGAATATTAAGAAAATGAAACGTTTTTAACTATTGTTTTGTATTAACAAAAATTTAATAAAAATTTTAGATACATATGTTATCAGACATTCAGAGGCAACGGAAAGTATTGAAAATTCGATATCCTATTAATTGACGAGTTATACTAACCAGGAGAGTGCACTACCTTCGGGTCCTGGATTTGGCTCAAACTTTGGGATAAGTTTTTGGGTGTAGA
>JAYJLV010000056.1:14357934-14378138 GCA_036873485.1 Torymus texanus
TTCGCGATCATCGAGACGTGCATCGATTCGATGACGAGCAGAAGTAACTTTTAAAGAATTAAGAGGGGGGAGAGGCAGACAGAATTAAACGAGAGAAAAGCGCGTCGATCTCTCGCTCGGGGCGATATAGTTATTCGCGGTTGCCACGCGCTGATAATTAAACGCATTCACATATATATGTGAACGAGCTAATGCTTTTATAAGTATCCGTGGTACACACGCAGAAACCAATCGATCGACAAATATTGTGTTTTTTTTTCTTTTTTTTTGTCGGCAAAAGTCAAAATTCTACTACTATACACAACTGTGGACGAGCGATGACTGTCGGTGCAATTGTTGGTCTATTGGCTGACCAGCGGGGGGGGGGTGAGAGTACTAGTGAAACTGACACTGTGATAGAGAGCAAGCGCGCTGGATTACGCGCGAATGCTGCAAATTTTCGTGAGAGATAGGCCCAGTGCAAAATTCTCGGTTATATATATGAAATATTTATATATTATATAGCGTGTGTACGACGATGGCTATCGACTAGTCGTCGTCTGCGACGAGCCATTATTCGCTTCCTCTTCTGTACGAGGAGCGCATCTAAATTCCCGAACCTAACCAAACGTTTTATATGTTTTTTTTTTATTTCGTCGTGAGTGTTTTCGTATGTGTGAGAGTGAGTGAGACGTCGTTACGAGAAGGTTATCGCGGTCCACGGAAGTGCATACATCTTTCGTGTCTAAAGATTCTCCAGCCTGCATAGGTTTGTTCTTTACTTTTTGTTTTTTTTTGTTTATTTATATGTATAGTCAGACACTGCGCGAGGCATAGCCATGAGAGACAAGAGAAAATCACGCCCCGAGCTAGACGTATATTAATATATACGGACCGTCCGGTGTCGCGGCACGACATACACCCGGAGCAACTCTTCCATAGCAACCATTCTGGTCACACTGGTTCCATAATTTTTAACGAGAGGCGTACGCGAGCAACGCCGTGCGCAGACGCGTGGTGCTAACACACTGGGGACTATTTCAAACTATGCACGATTACAATATTGTATACACACAAGCAGTCACATACTGTCTTTCCTCTCATTTTTTTTTTTTTTTTCGTTGTTGATCCAGCTATCATTCGATAGATAATGCAACTCTCATCCTGCGGTTACCTACTCACGTAACCGCGTTCAGTCATTTCATTTCATGCTGAATACCTGGCGAGTGGTGGGAAATCGTGGCCAAAGCAGACTTTTAATAACAGTGTGCGATTATAGTCGGAGTTTTCTTTTTTTTTTATGTATAGACTAATATTCCAAACGTGTAGTTTTCTATAAAGTACACGTCCCCTTGTATTTGCCAAATCTTTTAATCTTTTGTGTATAATAGTTCAGTTTTTTAAAGCTTTGAGACACGGTGTCCGATCATTCGCCCGTAGCACACGTACAAGTCCATAAACGCATCATAAAAGGTTTTTATAAATAGAGCACTATGCATATATAGTGATATTAAGAATAATAATAGATGATAAACATATATATATATATATATATAAATAATATATATTAATATATACCGAGAAAGTATGCAGTACTGTGTACTCTTAGACTGTCAGATGTGCAACTATAAGATTCCTATACAATGCATTTATTTACACGATTATTTATACTTAAAGTAGTGACGCGTTTTCGACGTCTGGAAAACGCTTTCGATACGCTGTATAATATATAGTTACGATTTTTTTTTGTTGTTTTGTTTTCCTCAAATGCATCACATACGTATATCCATCCGTGCGCGCGGTTCATAATTCATCCCGTAATCGAGGACAGCTGGATCGATAGAAGAAAAAAAAAACCACCTAATCCGATCAGTTGTGTGACATCGAGCTCGCGGTTGTTCCTGTACGATTAAACAAAGTCGACATTCATCATTTCTGCTTCCTATAACGATATTCGTGATAGAGCAACGATCATCAGATGAAATTGCACGAACGTTATTATATATATATATATATATATATATATATATATATCCTCACGGTTGTACATATACACGCTGTTACCCCTTTTTCATAATACTCGAATAGAAGACTCGTGTTTCGACTATAACAAGCACAGTATTATTACCACGGTTTCCGATATACATATATTGCCTTTTAGCTTTATACGACGATGTTTCACTCACTTGTACAGATATATTATCGACGTATACGCTCTGCCAAACTATTTAAGCATCTGGTTATTTCTCATACCGCGACATAAACGTATACATTATTTATTATTTATTCCCACAGCCTTCCGTTACTATATACGTTACCCGCTCTTTCATCTGATAATCACGCTTCCTCAACGCTCACACGCGTACACACCTAGGCATATACATCGATCTCGAAGTTCTGCCAAATAGACGATACATACACATATCCATACTAATGCGGCCACGAGCTCGAATTGACATATATACGATCAAAACACATCATTCACACGTAAGTGTCCATATATACACATGATCGTCTCATTTTCCTAAACACCACGATAGTCACGCGTTACGGCAACTCGCGTCGCCACGATTTTCCATAATGTACACGTAGGACAATATTTATATACGAGATTAACAGCCGTTGTAATAAAATAATTAAAATGATACAGAGAGGGGAATGTATAACTACTGAACGAAGAAGACAAAGAAGCAGAAGATTAAAAGAAGAAGGGGGAAAAAGAAACGAATGAAAAAAAGGTACACATACTCGTGAGGCAATCGAGTGATCGCCTATATTAACTGTAAACGATATATAACGATCGCGAAGAGCGCTAGATTTATATTTAATTAAAGTTTTTTATATGTATAAATATATATGTATATGTATCGTATATACGCGTAGGCACACAGAGTCTCGCCAGAGTAGCTTCTCTTGTCGTCGCGGTGATGGACGATGTACGCTGATGCCGAGATCGCGTCGGCAATTTTTTCTCGGTTTTCTTTTTAACTTTACTGTTATTATTATTATTTATATATGGATAGTCGCTGCATAGAAGCTATAACGTACTGATAGTCATTTCTTCATAGTGTATTTAGTCCTCGTGTGCATTGAAAAATGGTTTTATTCGATTTGGCTTTATTTCTATTATGTACTGTTCGACCCTCTTCCCAAACGCTGCGAAATTTTCATTGGTCAATATGGCAATTATTATAAGCGTGAGAGCTTTTCTTTATTTTTCAAGTGCAATCTTTAAATTTCTATACGTATCGTGGACGAATCGTACGATGAATCATTGTTCAATGCTACACTTCACATGCCGCATTGCACACTCATATACTTTGTACAGAGAACTCATAGAATCGAGCGAGTCATATATAAGCGAGATGATCTCGGCCTTCGGACGCGTCCACACACCACGACGAATAGTGCAAAGGGCAGAAAAAAGAAAAAGTTATTGCACACGAATAATTGAACAAAAGAGGGAAAAAAAATTGTCGATAAAAAAAAACACACAATATTGCGATGACGATTATTATATACGATAGATATTAAAGCGTATACGGCGATGGAGCGAAGGTTTTACGGATGGAAAATGAAAGGAATTGAACACCTTGATCGTTGTTTTCAGCGCGACACATTACTAGCTTTTTGAGAGATTGAAAGAAAGAGCGAGAGAGAGAGAGAAATAAAAAAATATCATAGTGAAGCACTTGATATATTAGATAAGTGAATAATTATTAAAATTATAATAGTGTGAGGAGAGTGAAGATGATAAAAAGTGATGAGGAGAATTCGGGGGAGAGTAGGAGCTGGTCAGAGATAGTTAAGAGAGATATGATGACGATAAGGCTTTATAATAGCACATAAGAAATGATAAGTAATAATGTCGTCTATATGGATAAGCATAAGCGATTTTTAGAACGGTAGCTTAATTGTAACAAATAACAAACAAAAAAAATATGGTACGTTTTAAAGATGAGAAAGTAGAACAGATGAATTGACTTGATATATTATATATATATAAAAGTATATATAAATATAAATATAGCTATATAATGATAATGATAAATATAGTGCCTCACGAGGCCTTCAATGCTCGATGGCGGCCGACGCGCCTAAAAAGGAATAATAAAACCCAAAAAAAAAGATATGAAATGAAAATAGGAAGGAAGCGGTTGAAATGCAACTGAACAAACGGAAAAGAGTCCCTCGACTCTTTATCGGCGAGAGATACCGCGAGTATTTTTTAGTGTCGACATTAAAGCCAATTGTCGTCATCGGATGTACGGAGATTATTAGATTTTAGCAAATGAGACACACGTAGACGTTAAGGACCTTAGGTAAGCTGAAATAGATTATGTTAATATACCGTGCGCGTTTTGAGAGAACGTTTTTTCTTTTCTATTAACGTTGCAGTAAGAGAATGAGTACGCGCGCGTCTCAATTGAAAATTGGAAAAGGAACGTGAATGTAAAGAAAAGAAGACGTAGAAAGAGAGAAAGAAAGAGAGAGAGAGAGAGAGAGAGCACTCAAACTACTTCATTATCAGAAAGATATAATATATACGCGATACACAGAAACGGGGGCAGCATCTTCGAGTTCGCCTACATAGACGTGTTATCTAGCCTTGGCTCTTCCACATTTCCAATGATTTTTTTTTCTCCGATTCTTCGTGTATAGTCGCGAGTAGAGTCCGTACAAATAGCTACCGCTGAAAGCTGTGCCAATGATGACCGTTCGAGCGAAATGAGGAAAAAAAAGAAAACAATTCCGTATATAGCAGAATAAGACTTCCCCTTGTTTTTTGAGTGCCCTTTCGACGTATACAGATGTGAACGGAACTGATTTTCTTTTATTTTTTGTTCGATATAGCGTTAGGAACTCGTAGCGCCAAGGTAATATACGAGTATAGTAAGCAGTGCTTTTTTCACGTACGAAAGATTCTTCGATTATACAACGTCCGCAATAAAATACGGTGATCACCGTTTTTTCTTTCACATTCTCGAATGTACATCCGAGAGTCGAAGAATGTTTCGTACGGCGAAAAGGATCGTAGGAATGATAAAAGATGCTTTGCGAAACTCGAGATGATTGATTGTCGTGAAATTTTTTTGATGCTTTTATTCCGGCGCATGATCTTTTTAGTATCGCGAGTAATTGGGCTTGATTCGGCGCAAATTGGTTTTAACGCGATAGGCGGAGTTCAGAGATTCTTCTTTGGGATACCATTGGCGAATTCCTCGAAAGAGTCCCCGCATCGATCGATGTACTCTCTTTATCGACGGTGACAAAAAAAGAATGAAAGAAAAAAAAAACCGAAAAATAAATATAAACGATAAAGGAGAAAAAGTAATTTCGAGAAACAGAGAATTTGTCATCGAAGTCGAACTTTTATAATTATCGAGGAACAATTTGAGAGGGTTAGGAAAAATATGAAATAATGCCGCGTCCTCCTTTGAATAAAAACGTGCCTTTGAAATCTTACATGCGAGATTATGAGATCTAAAAGATTAAGTGACCTATTTAAATATAGTTCAGAGGAATATCTAAGATTTTAATAACAAGAATAAAAAAAAAACAACTACACAAGTGCTTCAGAATCATAGATTAACGTAAATCACATGAACCTTTTTAAAAGCTGAGTCAAGTGCTGATAAAGAGTTAAGATTACATATAAAGAAATTCTAAGATTGTTCAATATGTATGCCATAATCAGTGACTTAGAATATTGAATCGAATATTTTAAAGTACGTAGAGCAGATTTATGATAAAGGTATAAAAAATTATATAAAGACGAATTATTGCGCAAGAAGTTGCCGAGGAAATTTGCACGTTATATAAATTTTGTAGCAAGAGAAACTTGTATAATCCCATATGATAGGGACGCGAAAAGAATCGCGTTTAGAATATGCATTATCTAAAAAGTAAGAAGCCATTTATCGCGAGGTCGATGTTCATTTACTTTTTGTATGCTTTTTCTTCTTACTTCACAATTGGTCATTTTCTTAGATATTGTGAGTCACTTTAGGTACGTAAACGGGCTTGTTTTATTATAAAATTAAGTCTATTAACCATTTTATTTTTGCGGTACGTCGTATTGTTATTAGGTAATCGTCATTTGATGACATCAATCATGATTTTTTTTTTTTGTAATTCGGTTTCAAGGGAAACATCAGAAAATTTTAAAAAAATTGCATTATCATGGGAGAGTCTAACTGAACGTTAAAAATTAAGTATAAACAAAATTGGATAGGAAATAAAAAAAATTAAAAAATTATTACATTTAGATTAGAGGGCGGTGAACGAAAGAAGCGTCTTTGGTTATAGTTTACACGTCTTATCTCTCTTGCTTTACTAATCATAGGTGTACTTGTTTTAATGGATAAAGTATGTTCGCAAAGCCAAATTTTTTAAGCTTTTACTGTCTGGCGAAACGTGATTCATCATTTTAATTAACAAAATTTATGTATATTAGGTGTTAAGGGAAAATTTATTTTTAAAAATCTTTATATTTTCAAAATTTTTATTTTAAATATTTGTTCTATGAAACTACACAATCTGCGATTTTCTTGGTAGTTTTTCAAAATTGCAACACGCCGTGCATCGTGATATTTAGACGTTAAATTTTGGACTTCGTATTATATCGAAATTATGTAATGTTTAGGATTTTAGGAAAATGAATATTTGAAATATGCCATCCAGATATTTGTTAGACTTGCCTTTATTTTTTTCTATGAAAATCTCATAAATATTTGAAATTGCCTTTTCATGACGTTCCACGAAGAAACGAACAATAATGAACATGTGAAAAATATTTGGATCATATTTTAGTGATGAATGTGTGATTTTTCTTGGGAAAAACGTATAAATTATTTAGACTTGTTGAACGTATTGCTTTTGAAAAGTATTAAAAAATTTAACTTAAATTTGTATTTGAACAAAAAAGTTGTTGAAGGGAATGAATGAATTGTTGGAAAATGGTGGTTTTGAAATATGATCTGAAATTCATTTTCTATGATATTTTAGGTTTGTTACAAAATTTATCAAATCCTTTGTGATGAGCGCGAAAGAACAAGCTTTTAAAACGGAACAAGTGATAAAAATAACATTATTAAAATTTTCGGTTTGTTTATCTTTGTAGGCGTCGTTAATTAAATAAGAACTTATTTGAGAATTGAGAAAAATTCACGAGGCCCGGTGAGAAGATGCTTTATACAAAACTTAGTTGATATGAAGATTAATGTGTATGAGAAACAAAAAATTTGTGATGCGACAGAAATGTGTATCTACTTAAAATTTAAAACACTTAACGGTTAGTTTAAATTAAGTGTGACAAAACTTTAGATGGGAAATTTATAGTGATATTTTTTTCTAATTATCATCATTTACTGCCAATCGTACTTGTGTTCTTTTTATTTTTTGATTTTTTTAAATATATTTGGCTTTACATCGGTAAAAACATTTTTATTTTATAAAAATTGAGGCTAGTTAAATGTGTTCTATATTTTATTTATTTGGTCCATAAAAAAATTGGCATGAAAAAGGATTCTTTTATCCCAAAATTAAAAACCTTGTATTCTTTAAATTTGAAAATTCTTATATATCGCAATTATTTTCAACAAAAAACATTCGTAGTTTTACATATCAATTCATATAAACTAACTCAGAAAAAAAATTGGATAAAAATTAGCTTTTGTATTAGAAGTATTTTTATAGGCATGGTCGAAATTAATTTTTATTATTCCAATTAGAGCGTATGCTCGTAAGTTTATAAACTAAAGTCTAAGCTTTATTCAATGTGATTCGAATACGATTACGAAATCGAATCATTCGCCAGAGCTTTGTATTTGTAACATTTTTTTTAACAAAAAGAAAAAAGGAAAGAAAAATTAATTAATAACCAACGAAATAGAAGTTAAGCGTACTGCACCGAGCAACAAGCGAAATGATATAAAAAAAAAGAAAAAAAAAGAAAATTATAGGGGTTAGAAAATTCCGCTGCGTACACACATATGAGAGATAAGCAAAGTAACTATATATGTGGGAATTTGCAGAAAATGAAAGAGTAACGGGCAAACATAGCGACAGAGAAAGTAATGTTTTGTAAACGTTCGAACGAGTACGAGTTTGTGAACCGAAAGAGCCTTGTGTTAAGTGCCTTCAAGTACGACTTAGATTTTAGGCTAGAGAGATCCAGAGGCGCTGGGTGTACATCCAGCTGTGAAACAGACTTTTTACGGTATTATTAATGATTTCCATTTCGCCAAACGTCGCGAGAGCACAGATTCAATGTTTTGATGAAAGAGAATAAAAAAACAAAATTTCACGGTTTTTTACTTTTTGTCTTGTGCTTTGACGGTGACAGTGAACCAAAAAGAACTTTTTACGTGACGTACATGTGCAATCGAAAAGAGAGATAAAAAAAATTATCCGTTGTTGTCGTCCCTTGTTTGTTGAACCTTTTCGCTTGTGTTTGGATTTTTCTGTGTTATTTCTTTTTTATACAAGGGGCGATTTTATTGAAATTTTACGAATTTTATCGCTCGTCAAACGCACAAGATAGAATGTTTTCTTCAGTTAGAAATTTTCCTTTTTTTTCACAATTGAATCAGGATTTTTATATCGAATCTGGACTCTGGCGACTTTCGGTGTGCATTCTCGAGACCAGTGATATTTCTTTTAGAAAACTATTTATTTACGCCGAAGAAATAACAGAGAGAATAATCTCGACGACTCGCTATACTGCCAATGTACCCGCTATGTTTTTAACTGTTTTTATTTTATGTACATGTTTCTTTTTTTTTTTTATTGTAAACACAGAAGCACTCGACCGTTTCATGCAAACGATTGCGCTTCTTGTTATTTATAAAATCAAATTCTCGTTTCTACTAATTTAGTCAAGCCATTTGAAACTGTTACGAATAGTCTTTTAATTTATGAATTACACACAAATCACATTACTCAGAATATTTATAATTTATGTAGTTCTTTCTAACAGCTTTGTATGTTTTACTTCGATACCCACGTAGAAAAGTTCACGCATAAAATGACGTTTCCTAGATTTTCCATAAATCCATACCACAGAAAGGAATCCAGTAGTGAAACACTGTAAACGAATATATATATGTTCGCAAAGACTAGACTATATGAAAATTTTTACGTGGGTTAATCGCATTACTTCCCACGAGAATAGACTTTACCCCCTCGCGTGCACTTTGTTCGCTCCACAGTACAACTTATATGTTATGTGACATTAATGTAATACTAGTATACATGTAAGCGCGATACTTTTTAGTACAATACCGTCTACATTCTTTAGATTTTTTTGTTTAATTAATCGATTGTATAGAGCGTTATTTTTCTTTTTTTTTTTAACTTAGCGAAAAGTGTTTTAAATCGCCTCAAATTCCGCTCAGCGCCTCAAAAATAACAAAAGAAAGCTCTATAATACTTTGTAATCGTATAATTCTTTTCGCCATGTATTTGCCAACGAACGATTATTATTATCATTATTATTTCGTCTCCATTTTATATGATAATTAATTAATGATTATTTAGAAAAATATTATTAACGAATACGCTAAACAAAAAAAAAGATAAAAAAAAGTATAATAATCCCAATCTTTCTAGATATTTTTGCTTCACGCGACGGAACATTTTATATATACGTATATATGCGCATGATGTAATGTGCACATGATATACAAAACGTATTATATACGAATACGAACACGAGCGAGCAAATGAGTTAATGTTGTATGCACACATGATAATGTCGTGCGCACTGTATACCTCGTTTTTATTGTCTTTATTGTTGATTTCTTTTTATCGAAAACTTTCCATTTTTCATGATTTTCCAAAAATCATTCCGCGAATGTTTGTTTTTCAAATCCATGATCTTTTTTTAACACGTTGAAAACGCAAGCAAAACACCCAACAATTAAATTTTATATATTTATTTTTTGTATGATATTGATATTTACACTTACGAACATTCCAAACGCTCGCTTTTTTCATTTGTTTGAACAATTCCTTTTCATGACGTTGTAGAGATCCTACTGTATTCAATTTAGAGCAAAATAAAGTCTAGAAAGACAAAAAATAACGACACGCTCATTTATTCATCCTTGCTCACGTCCGATATCAAATAAAAAATATATCATTTTCGTTTGAAAATTTTAATACTGACTGTTTAATATTTTTCGCAGGTGATCCTGGTCTTCGGTTTTCAGCTGCTTATTTGCAAGAATCTACGAGAATCGACAATTTTTGTACTTCCAATAAAGCAAAATAAAACTCTTGAATAATGATTTTATTCTTCTATTAACCACTCCTATATTTCTGGAAACATTTCCTACTTAAAGTACATTCACACTGACACGTTAATCTTATTTTTCAGGTACATCGTGGGAGCTTCCAGTGCGAACTGAGAAATAACCAGCCAACCATCAATACGGAAAACGTACATTTAAAAAATCACTTATACTATCCTGAACCACAAAAAATATAATCCCACACTGAACAAAGTATCTTTGAACGTTGACGTCATTCGTATGATAGTTGCATCGTAGCATTGCCGATTCCAAGACAACATCACCACGTGAATATAGACAAGTACTCATCCTGCATATAGCGAGTTAAAAGATTGTCACCCTGCAACGTAGGCTGCTCTCGCTCTCTATCTATCTTTCTTTCCATCATTCATCAATAATTGCTTCCCGCTCCTTCATCCAGCTATCCGCTCCTGCCCGAATCAAATATTGCTCGATATATTGCTGGCTTGAGAACTGAATGTTTTTTGGCATGGCTCGCGCCGTAATGCAGCAGCAGCAACAGATTTTATTTGCCAATGAGAAATTATTTCTCCGTCGCTTTTGCGCCACCGACGTCCCGCTAACTGCAAAAGGGAAGCTTTACGATATGAATCTTTGTCTTACTCTACTTCTATATTCACGTTCTTTCAACGCACTCTTTAATGACAAATCAAAATTGTAAATTCTATCTCTACTTCTAGTCTATTTCCATTCGATACATTTACTACATTATATACTCTTTTGTGAAACTTCTTCACCTACATCGAAAGCTTCCCTTCCGGGTTGGTCCAGGCGTCGCCGTCGACGTATTCTCGCATCACCATCACCACCACCATATCGCCATCCTCTATCTTCCTTTCAATCCTCCCGCCTTGTTCCTGTGTGCTAATCGCGAGTCGATCACGACCTTCTGCTTACTTCGTTGCAGGCTTCTTCGCGAGCCTTGGCTGGCGTGAATCAACCTCCACCAGCACAACCACCTCGACTTCTAGCAGTCGGCGCGCCTCTAGAACAGCTACCAGCAGCGGTGAAGTGCCCGCACCACTGGCACCACAGCGCCGTGCTCGCATGCACTGCGCCACTCGTCATCCTGGCCGTAACGGCAACAACAACAACAATAACAACAATAATAACAACAATAACAACAACAATAACACTGGCAGTCGTTCAGGTCTGTCGCATCACCATCATCATCATCACGCGGGCTCGGCAGGTGGCACTGATCGCGATCGTCGACACAATTGCTCGCGATGCGGCAAGAGCTACAAGAACGCGTACATATTGAAGCGACATCTGCTCTACGAGTGTGGCAAGGAACCTTCCTTCAGCTGTCCACACTGTACTTTTAGCTCCAAGTACGAGAGAAATCTGAAGGCTCACATCAATCATCGCCACATTGATTTGCAGAACAGTCGCGCCTGAGCCGAGCTCCAGGACCTCGACGACAACGACGATGAGTGTTGTTGAGCGCTTCCACTGCTGTTGAGTCTTTCTCTTCCTTTTTTCCTTTTCTATTTTTGTTGTAGCGAAAGTTGAATTAACTCGCTAAGGTATGTATAACTTTATAGAACCGATGGAACGAAGAGTTCTTTACACTAGCGTTGTAGGGGAAAATGATTCGGTCTATCGTTATTCAAAAAGCAACTAATGAGTTTCAGCCTTGATGGCGGCATGAGTTTTTTAAAAGATGGAAAATACTCATGTGGCGACCGGCACTTATTGATTCCAATGCGCGTATACAGGTGGGTAAATTAGTATGTGGGTTACACATTGGTGGGGAAAACGCTCAGTGCCAAAAGGTCGATAGATTGAATACGCGTCGGTTAGCGTTATTATAATAAGTGCCAACTATACCAAAGCTCCGTGAGTGTGTATCATACACAGCTACGTTGAATTTTACCGTTGTTTTTTTCTCAATTTTTCCTGGATTTACGGTAACCAAATATTCGTTTTTAGTTCCGAACGATTAACGAAGTGCCATGTTTGATCTTTGTTTAGTTTTTATTTTTGGTAAAAAGAAAAATACTTGTTTTTAGTCGCGAAACATGATTGAAGCATAGAGATGGTTTTAATATATACTTTTTTATCAGTACAAAGAAATGTTAAATGAACCTTTTATTAATCAACTAGATAAGAAATCACTGAAGTTCTTTGAAGCCGATTAAAGGGAAATTAATCGAATGACATTCCACCTTGCTAAAAGAAAAAAAAGTAAATTTCATCGAATGTCCAACGCAATGAAAAACCCTTATGCATTATTTTTGTAAAGCACAAGTTCGAGAAGAATCTCAAAACATGCGGCTGTTCCTCTTGAAATAAAGAGCATCGTTGTGACAATATATTGTTGAGTGTTCAGAGGGGAAATTAAAAAAAAGAAAAAAGAGTTATGCGTCATTCAGTTTTAAAATACACGTGTTACTCTCGGTTTTACAAAACATGTAATGAGATAGAGAATCTCATTTACAAAGAGAGAAAGAAATGTAAAACCGATACTGATTGGGAAGATCATTGTAAAGATCAATTTCACAATGTGTACACATATTGTGGTGACAAATTTTCTACTTGGTGATTTTAGATACACGAAGAAGAGTTTAAGAGGCTAGTAGATGTAGGTAGAGTTATATCAAAATAACAAAATATTTAGTTGTTAGCGAGAGCGTTATGAAGCGTAAGACTAAAATATTGTTGGGCCATCTTGTTTATTACAAAGTATGGCAAGCAGAAAAAATGTAATGAAAAAAAAAAATTATGCGCAGCGAAGAGATGAGCCCGTTGTTAAAATTTTGCCCAATTATTTTTGTATAAAGTGTAAAGTTTTACAAAAAAAGAAACAAAAATAAATCTTTGTTATGAACATATTTATTTTGGGTTTCTGCTAAAAATATTATACTGGTAAAAATGTTCTTTAATCTAAACAAGAAAAACTTTAGCGCTTACTTTATCTTCAAGCATTAAAGTTTATTTTTTTTAAATAGATAAGAATACGTCTTCTATGCAACGAATTTTAAATATTGTATTGAGTGTTTGAGTAGTTATTACTATCCAGCTAATTTTTTATCTAGTCAAAATCCTACCGATAATAATTTATTACACCACAGAAAGTAATAAACTAACAATAAGATGTCGTTTTAATTCGCCGATAGAAGCGTTTTATTGCCTTTTTGTTTCTGAGATTTCTAGTCCAAATAAACATTTTGCCGAGTGAAAATAAATATTTATTGGAGCAACAAATTTTAGAAAAAAATATGCGTATTGAAATGGAATATTGTATATTATATATTATAAATACAATAGCAGTTCATAGGAAATCTTATTATCTATTTAAATGCCATATAGCACCTAAGGAACTTTAGTGCTAAGAACCGTGGACCTCCAATGTGTTTCAGAAAATTTTCATGTTACTGGGGATTCCAATGCTTTGTCAAAGCTAATATTGAATTTATTGAAAACTTATACTGCTATACTCGAAATACTTTCATGGATATACATAAAAAATCACAAATGCTGTTTTCATAGATCCAAGAGATTCCTCTTCAAAAAAATATAAATTTTGTAAATGAATTGTCAAAGTTTTGACCAAGTACACGGTAATCCATCTATTATAGTCATTACAATTTCAAACTAATTAACAATTTTCCCATATTCCTAAAATCTAATCAATTTACTCTTAACTTCTTACTCTCCAATATCTTTTTCTTCTTTCTAATAATCATCTCAACGGAGCAGATCTGTCGACTGCGCATTCTACAAGTTAATCGCTATTACTGTGAATATATAATTGAAATGTGGCTACTATAAAAGATAATAATAATCTCAGAGGCATTAGTGGATGTGTAATGTATAAAAAAGGTACCAGATTTTTTTGTATAATACGTGGAATTCGACATCTTCATCTTTTTCATTCTTCTTTGTGTCTTAATTTATCATTTAACATAATTTCAAAGTATTCAGATTTTTAATTTTCTAGTTGTATTCTATGTATACATATTAATTTATTTGATTTTACACATATTTTTGTTGATGCTTGTATAAAGGCATTGCATAGTTATCATATTAATACATTATAATGTTCAATAATATAATGATTTATTAGAGGTATGGTCTCGTACAAAGGAATGTCAAAAAACAAAAACTTGACAATTTACTGTTAGAATCTAATATGGTAATATTATTTCACCTTTTAAAAAACTATTTCTAGTCTTTACTGTACCTATACTATTCATGTCCTCTTGTAGATGATACGATAAAATTAGCTGAGGAAATGATTGAATCCTCGTTAAATCAAACTGGCACTTCTTACTACTATTAGAGTTTTAAAACTTAGCCTGTTTTTTGTGTACGTTACAAATTTAAATGCCATATTCTACAGTTCTTGTTCAAATATACTAAATGAATTAAATTTAATAACATAGAAAATATTATCAAACTATAACTTCCACGTTCTCGTAATAAATTTAAACTTCCTGTACAGCCACGAAGCTGCAGAATAATGCTGGCTTTCAATGTCTTCATTCATCAGCTTCATTGTCTGATTCTTTCCTTCTGCTTCTTTGTGCCAACGCAATAAACTCTAATCTCAGCTGAAGATATTCGCCAAATGAGCAAGCTCGAAATTCTTTAACATTCTACTACTTCTCAAACGACAAAATCTCGTCAAGTTCTGTCCAGATCTGAAGCATTCACACGGCAAAATAAGGAGTAGATTGAGTCTTCCAGAGATCCCAAAGAAAGTCGTATAGTTAATGATAAACGAAAGGTGAAGTGTGACATAAAGCCAAAGCTTAGCCAAACAGGGAAAGATTATGCAAATGCCAAAACACATGTGCCGAATACTAAAATCTAAAATAATAACGACAATTGTGATCAAAATGCTTTTTGATGATTGAAACAAGATGAAAAAAAATTTGTTCCGCGGAATCGAAAGTACGCAGCGTAAAGACTGAATAATTAAAATAAATAAACACATTAGAAGTGAAGAATTTTAAATAGGTTTTTATTAATGAAACATAAGGCGAGACTTGGAATTATGATTCTTGGCGTGCGTTAAAAAATTCGATTGTTTTGTTTTACGCGCAAAAAAATGACCTAAGTATATGTGTATACTTTAATTAAAGAAGAAGTACACATATTTATTCAAATAGAATGTTTTGAAAACAGTAGCGTGAATTATTTTATATTTTGCAGATTTATTGCCAAGCAAGCTAACGTTTTCGTCGTTGCAAAATTTTGAACACTTTGCATGAAAAATGCATTGAGCAGCCTGTATATACGTTGAGCGTGTAATTCATTTCGAATTCATCATGAAAGTTTAAAATCAGTGTTTATTCGGTAAATACTGACGAAATAAGGGAGACAGTAAAACATTTTAGCCTTTAAGATTGAGATAATAATTAGTATGTAAGTGTTCCAGAGGGCAAGGAAGCATGACAGGCGCGAGAGTTAGATTTTAGATATACACAAGATATAGGCATAAATATTGTTCATTGTAGAATTAAAGTGCAGGAAAACTAAAAAACATAGTGCATGCATAAGAATGGGAAGGTGATAATAAGAATTCAATGATGGTGAAGTTTAAACGAGAATCTCATAAGATGTTTACATACGAATATATTAAAATATATAAAAGAATTACTGCAATATATTATTTATATAATATATAGTTTTCATTTTGCAGACTTACAATCGATTATACTTTTGAATGTAACAATGATAATCGTTGTCTTAGCGAGATAAACATTTGATCAATAAAGAAATGAATTTAATTATTAAAAGTATGTTATTCTTATTTTACAATCACACGACAAATATCCTAGACTTTATTATGATTGATCATAAAAATCATTCTCATTTTGGTTATGCTACTTCATTATTCAATACGATTAAATAAATTATACAATTATTATGTTTATGTTTCAGAAACAATACACCGAACACTTAAATAAATTAATGATAAATCATTTATTTTCTCGTACTAACATTTATTTATTTTTTAGGTTTTCTTCGTCAATCTTAAGTGAGGCTACCAATTTATTGATACCTACGTTAAAAATGTATCTAACTGCAAGATAAATATGTACAATGCTTTGAAGAGATAGAAGTTGGATTCCAGCGTAATATTTAAATCAATAAAATATATATATGCCATAAATGAATATAATTAAAACCAGATATTTTATTTTTAAAAGGTATATCATTTCTTTTTATAACTTTTATTATCAATTTATCGACCATGTTAATAAATAATAATTTAACAGAAATAAATATATATTCATCATAATTTCAAAAACATCTCGAGTATAAAAACGTTCATTTATATTTTCAAAGTGTGGGAGTAGTAAAATCTATAAACATATGTCTCTTTAGTCATACTTTTGGCGAAATTAATGTGCCTTGTGCAGGTCATTTTCAAACGAAATTTCTTTTAGAACATTATTATTTTACTCTTTAACTTAGAATTCTATACTAAATTATTTATCCTTGTATTTTGCCATGTGTGATTTATTTCAAAGTGACTAGTTTTCTTTGGTGCAGGTAAAACATTTATATAACGTTATCCAGGTTAATAATCACATTAAAATACATAAGTTCCGATTAATTTCTAAATGCAGTAATGTCGATTCGAATAGCTGAGTACGTTAGATTCTTCTAATTTTTGTATCATCAAGGGGATGTAAAAGAGTGAAATAAGTAATACTCGTGTATTACTATTCTCTTACTTATTAAACTAATTATGCAGCGAAAATCTACTTAATAACAATAAACTAAATTGAACTTCGTGCCACCAATGAAACTAGTCATCAATTCATATCCCCCCTCTCTATTTCTCTCTCTCTCTATCCTCTTGAATCCTGAAACGCCATAGTAATACGCACCATCGTGCTTTCCTTTTCACTCGTGTCCTCAGGCTGGCTGCTGCCGTCGCCAACCTGGAAGAAGCCCCGACAGCAGCAGCACATTCAGCCGCCGGTTGATCCGAATCGTCGCTTCCCCTGTCCGGTCTGTGGCAAGAGCTACAAGTGGCGTGAGTCCTTGTTGAAGCACCGTCGCATTGAATGCGGCAAGGAACCGGCCTTCGTCTGCGAAGTCTGTGGCAATCGGTTCATGCACAAGCACCATCTTGTCAAACATCGGAACGCCGTACACGCGCCCCTGCCACTGCCGTCCATCGCGCCGTTGCAGACCGATAATAACAATGGTGCCGAGGCGCAAGGATACGCGTAGGGATTTCCGACATTTTGTAGTAACAGGGGTGCTTGCTCGAAATGGAGCTGCGTATGTTGTCGTACGAGGGACCGGGAACAAATGTAAGCTAGAGGCGTAAACGATAGAGAACAAGTTTACAGAGTTCTTGAAAGGAAAGGATTTTCCTTTTGTTTTGTCCATTTCAAGTAGTTTACGAAGGAAACAAATCACTATTGGAAAAAGTGTTTCTATCGAATGTTAGAAAACTTCTCAGTCTCTCCTACTTGTCTTTTATTGTTTTGAACGAGTTTGTTGGAAATACTTCTTTTCCTGTAGTAATATTATATGTAAAATTATTCAAGATGATTTCAAGAACGAAAGATAGCTAAAATGTTCTAATTTTAATCCCTGTAAAATAATTGTAAATAATTGACATAATTAATTGTAAGCGAAAATGTTAAATACATTTTGCATGGTACTTTATAATGTAAATATTTGAACTAACAAAAAATTACTTGTTTACATGCGACACAATTAAAAAAATGAGAAAACAATGCTTATTATTTTTTATAGACTATTTCGTTTTGTGAATAAAGTATTAACTTTTATTATGTGCCAAGTTGCAAACAAATTATTACTAACATAGAGACTGTTAGCTAGTAATAATAAATTAGAATGTTTATAAGTAATAATAAATTTTTTATAGAATCTACTATATGAAAAACATTAAATGCCAATTTTTTTAAAAATCTTTTTTGTAATTATTTTTATGCTGACAATAATCCATAAAAAGGTATGTTAACTAATATATCGTTTATATTTTCCATTTCCATATTAATATCGCAATAATATTTATAATTATATGCAATAAAAATTTCAGCAATCGCATAAATACAAAAGTCTGTAACAAATTTTATAATAAAATATATTTAATGAAAGCTCATATTTTTATTATATTGATTTTCAAAAACATACATTTATTTTTTTATATAATTATTTTGAATACAAGAGATCTTTTATGTTTATACAATAAGAGAATCGACATGTTTTAAACCATTTTTATCAATTATGATTTTCTTTAATTCTATACTGTTAAATAAATAATTTTGTATAATTTTATTTTTAACATTCGTTTTATAGAGTAAAATTTTACCTCGAGGTATATTTTTTAGTGGTAAGTAATATAGTTTGTGACGAAAATTTTGAATTTATAAAAAAAAAGAATAAATTATTTTACATATAAATTATATATTTACATTCAATATTAACTAATTTTTTATTTTTTTAGGTGCTGCAGATATAAAAATATATCAAGTTGTTCATTAGTAAATGCGTATAAATATTCAGCAGCATCAGATACCACCAGCGCTTACTAATTTAATATTGACACTATCGAAGTTAACCGGAATATAACAATAAAAGAATAAATTACACGTTGTTCACTACAATTTTTTATTGTTAATGAAATCAATGTACAACAAACAAAATTAATATCAATAAAAATTTAAAACATGTATTTATATAATAAATATTTAGATATAATGTGTATTTATCTTACTACTAAATTATTATTTTTTGTGATTTCGAAAAATTTATCAATTTTTTAAATGTATGATCATGTATTGCATATTGACTTGCCTCAATTTTATATTTAATTTTAGTTTCAGCATTTGGCGTGTTACATATATATTCCTATATCAATCGATGTTTTGCGTAGCTGATATTCTTTTTCGTAGGCTCATGTATAGAATCTATTACTTCTTTAAATATATTTTACAATTATTTTTCTCTTTATATATAATTTTTATTAATTAAGCTTTTTTAATTGTTTGCTCTGTCTGGCTGTACGTTATTTGTCTTGCATTTGTCTTGCAAGTTTAATAAGAAGGAATTGACATATGGTCGTATGAATAATTGTATATAGCTTGACATACTATGTTAAAGCAAAAGCCCATATCTAAAAATCAAATTTTACAAAAGAAATAATCCATGTTCTATGATTTTTTCTTTAAATGGTTGCCGTAAAAAGAATCTGAAGCGGTAGTGTAAAAAATGTCTACAAGGTTTTCCCGCACTGAAATATTCTGCAGAAATATTTCATATTTGTTCAACAAAAATTAATAATGTTTTATTCAACATTAAAAAATCGGAGACGGTAACCGAAAAGGTCGTAATATGGGTGTTATCCTTCTGATAATTACATCTATACTGGGTATTTTGGTAATACCATATATAGTATATACTATAATGATAGTACATTGTGGAACAAGGGGAAAAGTTGACTTTTTCTGACCAGATTTTTAGACGTTCGCTCTAAAAGTCACTCGCCCCTTGTTATACATTGTATTTTCGATTAAAGTAGTTCTTTTTCGACTTTGAAGTCAACTGAGTGACTACACAAACAATTATTTAGATGTGCATGAGTATACATTTGTAAATGGTTTAATTGAATTACGATTTTTATCCAAATTCAATTTCATTTTACTATAAAACCATATGATTTTTTTAGGAAAATACATTGGCTATTATGGCTATGCCGTTAGTACCAGTCATAGTTCTTATAGTGTTAGAACCATACAATAGTTAACAATTTTCCGTTTAGTACTTTTATGCAGAAATTCGACTACAATGTTATTAGTTTTAAAAATCAGAAATCGATGCCAAATTCACAGTTTGTTTGTTTGTTTGTAGTATCATTTATTAACGCTCTAGGAAATATCCCCTTAAGCGCGGACTTAGCAAGTAATA
>JAYJLV010000056.1:14378238-14399835 GCA_036873485.1 Torymus texanus
ACATGCTAAAACTTACAAACTAAATATGTATTCGTCTAAAAGTAGTTTCTTGAGGACCTCACTTTTACCTACCTAATGTATATTTGAAATATTTTACATGTTAAACCCACTAGTGTCAATTTAATCCCAGATATTTTAAAACATAATATTTTCATATGTTCTGTAATATACAAGAATGTACAATGTATAATAGTAAGAATAGTAGTATGACAAATCAACGCCCCCTTGAAACGTTGGGATCCCCTATCCATTTATTATGAAAATTTAAAAATTTAATTTTGTTATTTGTATGTATTATTATTCATTTATTGTTCATTTATTGTTTGCATTGCTCAAATTAATTTACATTTTTCTTTATTGATTAATATTTTTCGTTATTTTTCAGGTGTATATATATGTGTTTAAAAAATAAAAAAAAAAATAAAAAAAATAAAAAAAAATAAAATAAAAAAATAAAAAAAAATAAAAAATAAAATACTAACTTCTAGATAAGATACACTGTTTGAAAACTTCCATGTATATAAATATACATTGTTTATATTTTGAAACGCAAAATGTACCGAATTTTATTTCTTTTTTACATATACATATATATATATTTTTTAGAGTTTATATATTACTTTTTAGAATGTGCGTATGTGTGTGCGTATGCCTTTGTATATACATAATTCTAAAAACTGTCAATAAATCCCCCAATTATGTATTTCACAATTAGTATAATTTTAACAATCATAAATTATTATGTATAATATAATAAAATATTTTTTGTAGTTGCTTGTTCATGTTGTTTATAATACATTTTTCCATTCTGGATAACACCATATATTTTTTCAATTATTTACTTTATTCGTAATCGTAACCAGACATTAATTTTATTTCCAAGCTTTTATTTTTTCAGCTGCCCGTTCACTTCTGCATCGTAAGCTCAGAACACTATTCATATAGCACACCATTGATACTAAACACTCGGCAGCGGCGACAAGAAATAAAATATTATTTTAATCCCAGCAGCTTATACAATTTTCTGTACCCCCCTCACCTTACCATAAAACTTTTGTATGTACATTTTTCGATTTACTCAATAAAAACTTCTCCCAATAACAATTATTATAATCCCAATAACCCCATCTCATTTATGTATTATTCTTTTTTTTCAGAACTTCTGTTTGTTTTTTATTCGACATGTTGTAGGTTTTTTATTATAGTATGGTGTTGGTAGTATTCATTATTTTAAGTAATTAACTCTTTTGCATGTAAATTCTTTTCCCATCTACACGGTTTTCATTCGGTTCTTCCGTAACTATACTCTTAGTATTAATACTAACGTACCACTAACAACTAACTTTAAGCATTTACTACTAACACTTACCACGTTTTGCACTAACTTATTTTTATTTTTGAAATTCGCATGCTCTTACACTTAAGTTAATTCTCAAACCTCACAAACGTTAATTAACTTTCTCGCGCCAACCGTCAATCAATATCTTGTACCTTCAAAATCGCACTGTCCCTCTTACCGATCAAAAGGCACTGACTAAATCTCTTAACTCTCTAAAAATCAAAAAAAGATAAAAGAAAAGTCGTTCACTGCTGCAAACTCGTGAAAAAAAAAGAATTCACTATAATTTCCATCAGTGAGCGACTTTTCGCCCCGAATAAAACTAACCCCCCACACAGAACAAAAAAAAAATAACTAAATTAGCAAGAGAGAAAAAAAGCGACTTCGACGCCACCCCTAATTCATCTCAGCCAGCGCTAACTGACCAATCGCTTTTCTACGTTCCAGCCAGGATCAGCCGTCTGAGCATGATATCACTGCTACGTCGTAACCGCAAGAAGTACTCTTCAATGCGCAGCCACACCTCGACATCAGGGACGCCATTCAACAACAAGATCCCGAACAGTGCGCAGCCTGGCCAGAGTGAGAGTCCAGAGCCACGTCCATCGACCAGCCAAAGCGATGACCACGATCAGCAACGTACCAGCATCGAGATCTATAACGACTGTTCCCTCGACAGTTTGGTATTCGCTGCGTCCCTCGGCCTCGTCTCTACTCACCATCGGATACTTCCCAGGGACCTCATGCTAGTCTTTCAAGAGCAGGAGGATCCTCTTTCAATAAGACTACCGTGGTCTCAGCCACGTTCGAAATCTCGTTCTGGCAAGCAATCACAGAAACAAGGACGCAGAGCTACAGGGTCTGCTGCCCTGCAAGGAAGGCACGAGTTCCATTGCCGGTTCTGCGACAAAGGTTATCGCTGGAAGAGCACGATGAAAAGACATGAGTTGCTCGAGTGCGGCGATAAAGCACCGTCGTTCCAGTGCCCGCATTGTCCGTACAGGGCCAGACAGAGAGGCAACCTTACCGTGCACCTCAAGCGCCATCATCAGGGCAGCGACTAGAAAGATCGCATTCATCAGTGTTACTCTTCGATTGTATATTTCTTTCTTTCTTTTTTTATACTTGTATACCTTTTCTCATTGTCATTATTATTAATGTTATTATTAATATCATTATTATGATTATTATTGTGGTGATATTGCGGCTTGTCGTTACCAGTTGATCATTGGCTCAATAATTAGATATTGACTTGAGATAAATCAACTCCTTCCTTGTTCTCTGTATATTTTGCAACTCCTTTTTTTTTAATTGAGAAATTAATTTTTTTTCCCGATTTTCTCTTTAATTATAAATATCCTTTCATTGATAATACAACATCTGAAAGTACAAATACTTTAACAATGACAAGTGAAACGTTTGACTTCATGCCGCAATCACGACAAAAAGCCATCAGCTCATCAGCCAACTTCTTTTTCAATTTCTTAAAAGCGTTACAAATTTTATACAGGACTTGTACCGAATGCGATTAAGACGATTTTTATACGATTAATTAAGTATTTTGTTTGACCACAAAAGAACTGACGTGATAAACATTTGTTTTTATCAGTGTATTTTGTACTCATGAATTTCTTGGCCAATGTTTCGAATCAATTTTTTAATGATTTTGACACCAACTAGTATTGATACCGTTAAAAGTAAAAGTTTCTTTATAAGCCATTCCATTTCGATGTTAACAGAGTGATATCAATTTTTATAAAAGAAGAATGACAGGTTCATCAACTTTCATAACGAATAATTGTTCCTTTATTCGTGGGAAAAGGTGATAATAAATCTTGTTGTTTTTATAATTAATATTTCATTCAAAACAGGCTAAATCATAAAATAAATGTTTTCATCAAACGCGAAGAATAACTATACGGAAATCTTTTGAAACTTTTTTTTCTATATATTAAGAATAAGACAGTGTTATTTTTTTATACAAGTATTAATGAACTTTTATATTCCACGTGTGTAACTAAAATAAAAAAAATTAACTTTTAGTACGCAACGTAAATTTTTCGGGAAAAATTAAAATTTACAATCAAAATAACTTCTATACAATACTTCTACAATTATTAGATATTTGTGTTCCCTTAATAATAATACGTATTCAGATAAACAAAACAAAATATATTTAGCTTGTTTTGATATTTCAAAGTAGCATCGACTCGATATAAGTTGATATACATAAACTGCTGCATTTTTTACGATTTTTATATAAAACCATTGTTTAGTTATAATTCTTTTAATTATTTTAACATAATGTTTGATCATAATGATAACGAACCCATTTTATACGTACGTAGTAATACTTATCTAGTGAAAGTCGCCAAATCTATATTTTTCAGTACCGTTTACAATGTAACGTATTGCGAAAATGTTATCATTGACATTTCTATTAGTAAGGCGAAAGAATTAAAAGTATTTTTTTACAATATGCGTGTCTCCAGCGTTGAAAAAAATGTACTGTTAAAAATAATATGTGAAAACGCGTATGTTTCTCGAACACATTAGTTTCAATAACTAAAAATTAAATGTGCCTTCCATTATGTATATCCATTCTAAGACATCCAGGTCATTCCAAACTATTTTCCTGATAAACGAAAAATAATGCGATTGTGTACTTTATAAATATAAGTATGTAGGTTAAGAAGCGATCATACATTATTTTTATACTCATCTAAACTTTTTTTACAATATACTCAAATGAATAAAATTAAGTATATTTTTTACCACTTTGTATGTGTAGTACTTATGAATTAAATAATTCTCAAAATGTCACTCCAGTCTTGTTTTCTTTATCAACCAAATTGATTGACAAAATGGTTGATTTTAAACTGAATATTTTTTTCCCCGTTTATATTTGTTGATAACTTATTTTATGAATCTTTTACTAGGATTTTATTTAAAAGTTCCGTGACAATATAGTAAAAAATTGTACTAATATAAACTTTTCTTTTTTTAGGTGAAGAAGTGTCAAAGGTAAAATTTATGTTATCAGCAGCCTACAAATAACTGCACTCATGATTTAATTACACGTGTACAACAAACAGATAATCAACTTGATTTGTGAATCCGTATAATTATTATTTATTCATTATGTTTATTTTTGTTTTGTATTATTTTTGATAATAAAATAAATGAAATTTTTTTTTTTTTTAATATTTACTAACAAGTTCATTAAATATCTTGTAGATGTTATTTTAACTTAGCGCATAAGTATGCATCTTTAATTAGACTTATTAATTTTTCTTCTGCTTCAGCTACTATTGTACTTCGTAAGAAACGCCTTTACTGATTCTTTATATCTTTGCCTTTAAAGTTTAATTTAGCATTTTATTTACGCTTGACTCTTTTATATTAAAAATCTGTACTCTAATATTTGTATTTATTTCAGTGGAAAGGGATATTTCAGAATGCAACGGTTGAGGACTGCTTTAAACATTTAATATAAGCAAATTTACTTACACCTAGTTGGAAAAATATTATTTTATTTTTTATTGCTTTTCTTGTTTTTAACGTAAAATCTTTCAACTGAAAAAAAAATTTTTCTTTAATTTTTTTCTAATTTTACCAAAACAAATATTGATTCTCTTTTAACTAAATCTTTCTCAGAATTGTGAATACCGTTTCCCTAAAGAACTAATTCTTATCATATCATCGGGATTTCATAACAATTGCACAGAAATTATTTTATATTTTTTTACAACTTTAAATTCGACTCCGCTACCATGAAAAGCTGTCTTTTTTTTAAATACTATTTATCCGACTACGACTAAGTAAAGTACGTCGCGCAACGACGCTTAACAAATGCCCGACATACAAAAACCTCATACTCGTTCCACCACTACAACACAACACATAAAAAAAAAACAGCCTGAACCCAAGCGATACTCGTCGCATCGAGAGTATCTGATCTCTCTTTTCCTCTCTCTCTTTCTTTCTAAACCATCGCAACAAAAACCGACGTTTGCCTCTGCTTACAGCGCAAAACTTGAGCCTGGCGGATCTACATCGCTCGGCATCAACCTGGCACTCCTGGTACGTGCCCTCGATAGTCTGGCGCTCAGCCAACACATCGGGCAGCGGCTCCGAGAAAGATACGTCTACTGGTAGCGCCGGTGACTACAAGGACTTCGCTTGTCAGGACTGCGGACGCGTCTACAAGCTGAAGAGCAGCTTGCGCAACCATCGCAAGTGGGAATGCGGTAAAGAGCCGCAATTCCAGTGTCCGTACTGCTCCTATCGAGCCAAGCAGAAGATGCACGTGGCACGGCACATCGAGCGCGTCCACAAGGACAAGATCGACCGGAAGTAGGGGAGCGGACTGGCAACTCTTTCTCGGCATTTCGGCTGCGCGCAATCTGGGTGGCGAATGAGGATGTACACACACATACATATATAGACCACACCACACGTCGACTTTCTCTCGCAAGGGTTCGTTTGATACGAGCGAAATTTTAAGATTTTTGTTTTTTTTTTTTTTTTATTATTTTTTTTTTCTTTTTAGGCGAACGAATACTCATGGAACGCGTTACTTGATTTCGCGCTGTAGAGAATAAGGTCGTAGGTTTTATAATCTGTCGTGCTAATCAATGAAGGAAACAAAAGCTTTTAATAGGACTAAGTTAGAGCTTAAATTTAAATATTATATTATATACTTTTTCTTCTCCCAGTGAAATGAATGGCTTTATAGAGCTGGCTTTTATACAGCGTATACGCGTTTGAATTTTGGTTTGAAACCGAAGGCTCGTTGACACATTTATTTTACCGCTTTTTAATGATTGACAAAATTATACTTTAAAGAAGTAAATAAATAATCGTCGAAAAGACGACGTTTAGTTGAATATTGTTTAAGATACCAAAAAAAAAAAACCGTAGGATTCGACATCCTATCTGAAAACATGTGCATATACAAAAAGCATGCAAAATCTAAAATGTTTTATTGCATAATATGACGATTGACTCGTTTATTTTGGAATATATGAACAAAGGTCAAGAAAAATTAACGAAAATCAATTTATCCATATATATATATATATATATATATATATAATCTTTTCTAATTTTACACTCAGATTGTGTGTCACAATATTTTTTGCAGATCAAGTATTTACTGACAAACAGTGAAAAAAAATGTGAATGAAATATTTTTTCGTAAGGTACATTGATAATCCCGATATGGAATAAGATTAATTTGAAAAACAAGATAATAATAATACTATCACTTGAGATACTTTATTTCCATATGTAAAAGAATGACAATTATTTTATATGAAGTACTTTATACGGCATTTCAAATTTCTCATTCCATATTGCGCGTACTTACGATTTTATATGCGACTCGACTAGTTTTTTAACGTGATGAAGACACTGATATTTTCATATCAGCTAACAAACAAACATATATTCCCCATAAATATAAGGAAGGTAAACAAAGTTAGGCTTTATAATCATTAGCTCAAAGCTGTGATTTTGCATTTATACTCAAGAAAAGATCAAAAAAAAAAAATTAAGAACGTTATTGTCGAGATGACGTAAAAATCATTGAAAGATTTTTTAATTATATCTCTATCGTATTTGTATTAAAAAAAAAAAAAAAAAAATTCCGGAACATCCGTGATCATGAAAGCTCCGAGATTTGAAAAATTTTCGTGGCCTGAAGAACTGTGGGTAACTAATATAGTCTTAAATGTAAGAAAAGAGCAAATTTCATAATACGTTCCAAGTACAAAAATAAGTGCATCTTATTTTGCTTGATTAGCTTTGTTTTGAAAAGAAGAATGTGTGTATTTGGCACGAGTTATTTACGTTTGACAAAATTGATGTCGCACGATTTTACAATCACCGTAATTTAGCGTAATTTTTAATTTTTAAATCAGATTTAAAAATGTTGATGCCTAACCGGTGTAGGGCATTTCTAAATTTATATGTTATATCAAATAGAACTATACATTTGCTTCGTTCTTAATCTCTGCCCTCAACAGAAAATTATTATAAAAATTTACTATTATCGCTTATTGAATTACTATAATAATAATAAGGAGAGGATTACTAAATTTAGGTAATTGGGGTTAAGATTGGTGAACTTTTTTCAATTCATGGACAACTGTATACAAACTGAAAAGATACATTTTTCATTACGCAGCAACCAGTTACAAAGAAACACCAACTGTGATAGACTTAAATTAAAAAAATAGTCTTATAAAGACTCAAGAGAGTTTGGCTTGTTCACATTCACGGTGAAACAAATTTTATAAATAATCGCTATACAGTTAATGAATTTCGAAAGTGACTTTGATCATTTGCATTTAAGCGCTAAAAGAAAATAAAAGAAAAATTAATGCTTATGTAATAAGTGCCTTAAAAAAATTATCTATATATTCGAGTAATTTAGAGCTACAAATAATTAGCATTCTTTTAGTGTATAATCGAGATATTCCCATTGATACGACCGATTGAACGTTGAACTAGTGATTAAATAATATTTTAAAAGCGATCAAAATTCTAAATATAAAGCGCCAATAGAACTATATATTTTTAAAAAAGTCTTAGATACTGTACAACGATAAGATGCCGATTTTTTATTTTCAATAGATGTACATAAAACATTTGTGGAATACATTACTTTTAAATCTTTATAAAAACTGTAGCACAGCAGCAATAGACTTTAATTTAATTAATTTATTTATATTGTACTGATACAATATCATCTTCCTCTTAATTGTTTATAATAATGCAACTACACGCAAATAGTATTCCTACCTTCAGTAAAATTTTTTTTAATTTTTTTTTTTTAAGACAACTTAAGTTTTTAAATACTTGTTTAAAAGCAAAAGTACAGTTAGCATTACGATGTCGACGTAATATTGACTATCGATTTCGTATTCTTCCTCCATAGCTCGAACAGTAACTATATTTTTTAGTTCCTACAGTTTACACTATCCGACGTAACCGCCATCAACAGTTTTATTAATTTTTATTTATTTACACCAGTCCCTCAAAGATTTTTATACCACGTGATACTATTTTCTGTTATGTTCCTGTACTGAATATATTTATAGACTGCAATAGATTTTTATACACAGATTCTCATTTTATGTTATTTTTTGTTTATTCACTCATACACACATACAACGCCCTACATTTTTTAACAATTGTGCCATGTTTTAGTTCGCTCGCATAGCATTTAAGGAACGATTTTTTTTCTTGTCCTCGTGATAGTAAATAGACATGACATCGCGCAAACGGACCTCTACAGTTTTTATAAAGATTCCATCTCCCAATGCAACCGATATTGTGACCTGTGACTTTAATCGTACTATCGCTAGCTTTAAGTGCCACTCATTTATTTTTTTAAAAAGTATTTATACGTTAGGACACGAATTAATGTACTCTTATTTTAATTGATATATAATCGTACATCTAGTAAGCTTTTTACATTATTTTTTTATTAAAAGATTTAGTAGAATATTTTAATTTTCAACTGTAAATGATATTATGAATCTTCAGTGAAAGCATTTATAATTGACAACTTTTGTAATATTTATAAATAAAATAAATAAAAAAATCATAAACACATATTTAAATTTTTTATTTAACCCTCTACTAATTCCTAGTAAACAATTTATTTAATTTACTTTTTTCTTATGTCCAAAGTTAATTTTTTTAAACAAAAAAAATTTCACAAATTCTGTTATGATTTGTTGATTTCATTAATTTCATATTCTTTCAATTTAAAAATATTATAATTTATTCTTTGATTCAGAAAATGTTATTATTTAACCAATATATTTTTTTTTAAATTATCATTTAATGCTTGATTTTATTGATGAGTATTTAAATAAATGTTATGTAAGTATTTTTAAAATTTTATTTTTACCGCATGTATCAAACATAATATTGAACTAACAATTTCGCAACTAAAGTTGAATATGTTAAACTGAAGGATTAATTAATTAATTAACAAATTATGTATCACAATTTTTTTTTAAATGTTGAGTATAGTTTAATTATTTTCAATTGTAATATACAGAAAGTTAGTATTATCAACTGTAATACCCTCTTAAACATATTTATTACGTTAATATTTTTTCTTCTTATATGATAAACTTAGAGCTGTGCAAAATAATTGTATTTATCAGATCGTCGAGGACCATTTTTCGATCGCAATTTCCGACTATGTCAGTTTGGTTGTATACAAGTTGAATTAACTCAATAAATTGAAAACATTTTATATTACGTAAACGAGTCAGAAACTTATCTCTTATTATCTGTGAATTTTTCAGAATTTTTAATTCACAGGAAATTAGTCTGAGCATGACAGCTAAGATAAATTTTTGTAACGCTTTAATAAAATCAATTATTATTAAAGATTTTTGTATTGGAATAAAGTATTATAATTATATATTAAAAAAAAAAAAATTGTACTTAATTATTTATATGACATAAAACATGAAATGAATATGATACAATAGAATCTTATTTGTTTTACAAGAACTAACATTATTAATAGTTCATTTTCTTATAAGGTTTTTATTCGCATAATAAAATTTCGTCGTTATCTTTAATAAAACATAATGCATAAAGCGTTTATTTATAATACTGTATATATCACCTGTAGAAATAAAATTTAAATTGTGGTTTTATTAACTTTCATTTAAAGGTTTTTAATTTTCCAAGGATCTGTTATATTTCGTGTGTGTATATATATATATATATATATATATATATATATAAAAAAATAGAATTCTTTTTGGTTAATTTATTATTAATTTATTTTTAACTTTTTTTTCAAAATTATTTTGCTTTCAACCACTCCACTAAGACTTCTTTCTTCATAAAACTTTATTACTAATGTATTAACAATAATCTACTAACAATATTCTGATCTATACTAAACTAACTAACATAGTATATGTGTTTGGCAGTTTATAATCATTTTAAAACTAGAAATACTTGTCAAAAAAAAATCATGAAATGAATTAACAGACTAATGAAAAACAAAATTAATAAAACGATTTCCAATAGATGTTAATAATTTTATGTTGCATTTCCATGTTATAGAGAGAGATATGCTAAGCATTACCGAGACAGTTTTCGTGAAAGAGGAAGTATTAATAGATGATTCAGATGACAATGAACAAGAAGTACTTCCTGAAATATTGTTACTAGAAGATTCAGAGGAACAAGAAGTATTTCCTGGAAAGAGCAATCTCCCAGGTATGCTGAAGTTCAAAACACTTTATTTATAAAAATATAATAAACAATTTACTATCGAATACCACCGAAATAGTACTGTTAACCTTTAGAGTACCGGCATTTCTATGATAATATTAAAGAAGGTATCTTTTATCATAGATTAATAATTTATTAATAGTATTGACAATATTAGTGAACTGTCGACTACCAGTCGAACCATGAAGATCAAAAAGTAATACCTAATACCGACGTTAAATTTTTCCATTTTGAACGAAATCTCTGATTTGGGGTCACTGATAGCCAATAAGTTATGAAATCTTGACAATTGAAAATGGTGGATTCAAGATAAGTAGCGGTTGCCAAAAACGAAAGAAAATCATGATAATAATGGTAAATATGGATTGTTTTGAATCCCTGATAATAAATTCGTAATTACCGCCAATGAAAATCTCTGAATATTATAAAATAAACTAAAAAAAATAAAATTATGTTTTCAAACTTATGAACTTTTTCCTGAGTCATTATAATAGTTTTTCGATACCCTAAAGGTTAAATAGAATAATTCAGTAAAGAAATTAATGCTAATGAAGTACTATGTAATTTTAAACAAATATTATTAATGGTAGTCTTAAAGTGTAGGATGTTTTATTTTCTAAACTTTAGAGGTCTAACCATTAAATAGATAATTAAAATTGCAAAAATTAAGTAAAAGAATCACAATTAGAAATCTTGTGAAAATCATTTGAAAGGCATAACTCTAAAAAAACAACTAGTTTTTGCATCTCTTTAAAAAACGAACTAAAAAAGGCCACTTTTTATAAAGCAAATCTTCGCTCACTAATAATATTATTTTTCAATATTTTCTACAAGTGATTTCTACCTAACAAAACGTTTTACTCCCAAGCCCGACAAGACGTACGTGAACTTCGATCAACCAAACAACATCAACAACAACAACAACAACAACAACAACAACAACAACAACAACGGCGAGGACGCGGCAGACCGAAGAAGCAGGTCACGAAAAAATTACGCTGCGACAAATGTGCCTTCCTCACCATCTCCAAGGTGAATCTCAAGCGGCACTTGAAATTCAAGCACACTAAGTTCTGCTTGTGCCCCAGCTGCAACAAAAGGTTCAAGGACGAGATTGCGCTCTGCGCACATGCCCAGTGGTGCACGGGTGACGAGGAGCTACGCGTCAAATGTCCTCAATGTCCTAGCGAAACGCCAGGTTACAAGGATCTGGAGGCGCACGTAAAGCGCATGCACACCGAGTTCGAGCGCGGCAAGATGCGCGCGTGTCCGAAGTGCGGCATCAAGTTTCGGCGTGGTGATCATCTTAAAAACCACAAGCGGTTCTGCTTTTTTAAATAGGATGTCTATATGCTTTTAGATGGGTTTGGAATGCCATGTGGGATATTTCGAGGCGGTAACATGCATCACAAAAATTTGCAATATTAGTTTATTTTATATCTGTATATTTAAGTTGTTTATCCCTCTTAATCGCACATCGTTTCGTGTTTTTCATTTCAATTGATTTTTTAAATTATATTATTATTGTAATTTTTTAGACAAATAAATAATTGTTATTATTGGCAATCATTCGCTTTTTCTATATGCTTATTTTTGAGGCTATCCAAAATGTGAACCATAACAAAACAGGTAAAAATTTTTCCTTAAGATATAGTGTATCTCTTCTAACAAAATATATTTTATTGCAGAAAATGATGAGTGTACGAACAAATTATCAAATCAAAATCAATGTTCAAGAATAAAAAATACCAAAAGTGATTAATTGTGATTGGGAAAGAAAGTCGCACTACATCGTAAAATGCGGGATCGTGACCAATTTGCCATCCTCTGAAGTTCAGAATATATTAGTAAGTGATTTTCTCCCGTAAAATCTAGGTATAAACAAGACTTCCTTATGAATAAATTTAAAACTTAATTAATTTGTATCAATCAGTTGGTGCTGAATATGTATTAAAAAAGTTTTAATGTGATATTTCGTAATTCAATTATAAATATTTGTTTATAATTCGTTTTTACAAGACAGGCACTGTGTAAATTAAACATATATATCATCATAAAAGAAAGCGGATTTATGTCGATGCGTTATGTATGTACAAAGTATGTCTTTTTTATAAATAAAAATTGATTCGATAATTTATGTGTTACAAATATTTATTTTCACGAAAGTTCGACAGCATCAAGATTTTGTACAAAAATATTAAAAAAAATTCCATGAAAAATTACATTTGCTCTCATGCTATAACATTATAAATCAATCAAAAGTTATCACAAATTCAAGTATTTCAACAAAATTAAACACATTATTATGTTTATCAAACTTTTATTTTATTACATTTTGTGTAACTGTAGAAACCCTTCATGACAATTACTAAAAATAGTCGTAATTTATTAAATTTTTTTTCTCTAATTAATGTTTATCATTTCACTTGACATGTTTTGCATTTGCACCGAAAAATCTTTGTTACGAACGTTGCATTAAGTGATAATTGCAACAATAAACATATATATAATATTTCACTATTACAAATAATTGGCAGCGTACGTAACAGATATTGCATGACGTATATCACAACATTTTTAGTTGTCTAAGTAGCTAGTTTGTTTTAATGTACGTCTAATAAATATACTAATTTTGTAAGCCTCATAAAAATGACATTTTTTGTATGTTATTACAGACTATAGGGTAAGAAAGCGATTTCCACCCGTAAGGAGAAGAAGTGATCAAAACGAGTGGAAATTTTCTTCTGGTAAGTGTCGAAGGTATTCAGAAAAGAATAGTTTTATGTCTTGTAATATCATTAGATAAAATTCCCTCAATTTTGGATTTCAGAAGTTGACACGAGTCCCGTTTTCATCAAAGAACAAAAACCCTATGATTCGGACAATGATATGTTGGGTGACGCATCTTATCATTCAGGTATACATAATCGGCATTATCGTAATTTTAATTATTATTCCTGCAATTAATCAGTTACCATTAATATTTGTATAGTCTTAAATATCACTATATAGTCATATAGCGAGATCCAATGAAGAATTAAAATAAAAATTACAAATATTTGCTCAAATATTAGTAACTGATTAAGTGCTTATGGCAAATTACAAAATCCTATTTTCCTGTTGTTAATTCCAAAGGCATTGGATAGAAATTTTTTGGCACGCCTTCAACTTATGGAAAGATAAATTCATAAAAAGTATAGTCGTCTTATCAGAATGCTTGTTTTACTATAATATATAAATTAATTCTATTATACGACTTCTTTATAAAAAAAATATCAAAATTTTTCCTTCTCTAAACACTAATAACAAACAACTACGAAGTTATTATTTTTTTCATTAATCACAGTTTCTGTATATTTTGAATGGTAGAAAGAGCCGTCGAAACCATTTCAAGTATCGACCTTGTTCATCAACATTTGCTCTTTTTGAATTATAAAAGTCTCAATGTATCTTGCTTAATTTACATCATCTCGCACTATCAAATACTCCCTCCAACTAAAATTTTCTATAAAAAAAAGAGAGAAATAAAAAAATTTACTTTACCTTCGGCAGAACTTGAGGAAGACGCACCGCTGGTGTTCTGCGGCCACTGCGAGCTGACCTCTGCGTACGTGAAGCGCCGTTCACGCAAAATTTGCGAGCGCTGCCAGCAGGATCTGCAATTCGAGTGCGCCAAATGCGGCCGGCTTTACAAGAAGCTGAAGCACCTGCAACAGCACGTGAAGTACGGCTGTGACAAGAGGCCAAGCTTCGCTTGTCACTGCTGCGGCGCAAGGTACACGCGCAAAGGTACCCTCGTTGCTCACGTTAAACGCAAGCACGGCGGTTACTCGCGAGCGTGAGCAGTTTTAGAGTCGACTTCTCGCTCGAATTGGCCTTCGGAGCATAAAAAGGGACGTTTCGGTCGCTGTTTTCGTGCTACCACGAGTAAGAGACTGCATATATATAAACACACACACACACACACGAACGGTTTCTTTTTTTATTGGATCTGAAAATGGTAGCATTTGTAGACTGGGACGCTTTGAACATTGATTTCGACAATGAGTAAACGATCGTTGAAAAATAATAATGGAACCAAGTGTCTTTTTATGGTCTGAATGATAGAGTAGACGGAATGATTTTCAAGTTAAAAACTGTATTTCGAGCGATGAGCTTGTTTCTTTAATATTGTACCTGCGTTGTTTTCAAGTTTTTTGCATTCTTAATTATGTTATATTTAAATAAACTTATTATTCTATGAGAGCGGCAATTGCATAAAAAAATTATTGAAAAAAATTGTCAAACGTTCACACAATTTCGAAACGTCCAATTTACTTTAATTTATCTATAATAAATATTACTAGCTTGAAGGTTCAGGCATTCAAGAAAAATGTATTAATCTTATTCATTAGTTAACTAATACAATTGAAAATTAAATTATTTTTAATATAAATTAGAAAAATAATCGAGTTAAAA
Organism: Torymus texanus; assembly: GCA_036873485.1. Classification (NCBI taxonomy): domain Eukaryota; kingdom Metazoa; phylum Arthropoda; class Insecta; order Hymenoptera; family Torymidae; genus Torymus; species Torymus texanus. The sequence continues at coordinate 14,393,315 of JAYJLV010000056.1, forward strand.
ATTTCTTCTCGTTCCAAATATATCGTTTAAGAGGGTTTAATAGTTCTTCTTTACCACTAACCCTGTTTTATCGGCGGAACATATAATGTAAAAATAATTAATATAAATAAAAAGAATAGCGGTTTACCGTCTTGATCAAATTCAGTTGCCCTGCGTAAACCAGTAATGTGTTGTTCTACAAAGTTTCAAGGCGAAAAAGCGACGACACCTTCGTTTATTTCTGGAACAAAAATTAACCAAAATTAACGAAATTTCGTTCCAGAAATAAACGTAGGTGTCGTCGCATTTCCGCCTTGAAACTTCGTAGAACAACGTATTAATAGATTAAGTACGCCGGGCAACTGAATTTATTCAAGACGTAAATCGCTATTCTTTTTTTATTTTAAGTATATTTACATGTTCTGCCGATAAAAGAGAATTAGCAGACCCCCTCAATGATATTTACAAAAGAGTATATATAGTTATCGGATGATACTGGTATGAAAAAATGCGTATAAAGTAAACGCGTATTATAATTTAGATAAAATCTTTATGTATTGCAGCAGTTTAATTTAATCTCGCGAAGAACTTTATACCGATTAATTGTGCATATGTATGTATGTAGAAATCACTAGTTTACGATTTATCTCTTATCTTCAACGTAACGTTAAAAATAATGTAGTTTCAAATAATTTGTATTATTCTGAATTTTGAAAATATGATATTAATATAAGAATAAATTATTAGAAAATTAAATTACTTGTACAATTATTAATGTATGTTGTACATAATCGAAATGTTCGTAATTAATTATAATTAACAGAGCTTATACTTAACAAAACACTTGTCTAAAAAAAATAAAAAACAGAGATAAACTCAACTTTGGAATATGAAATGCATTTTCATATACTTAGGATTTGAAACAAAAATTTTTGATTACTTTAAAAGACTAATTTACAATTGTACGACTATTATGCAATTGTAAAAGAATTCACAGGATTATTATAAAGAAAATAGAATAAGAGTAAAATGACCACACCATTATCTTTTTGAAACTGTAAGCCTAATAATGTATTATATTAAATTATGAATTAAAATAATGTAAATCCAGACTTGACCATTTTTGCATTTTGTACCTATATTATCTCTCCGAGTATGCATATAGTTATGACTTCCTTTTTTCATTTTATTTTTTATCAATGTATTTTGTCAGTCTCGACAACGTAATTTCCATGTAATTATAACATATTATTTGATTGGTTATAAATTATAAAATCAATTGTAACGACTTCCTATTCGAGTAGATAGTAAAAATCGTTAAAAATTTTGATATAATAAAATATTTCTATAAGATTAAAGTATTTCAAAATCGATTATAATCCTTATGACCTTATGTAGGTTAAAAGTCATTTTCAATTGTATTTCTTTCCCAACATTAATGATTACCGTGTGTCTTAATATATTTATTATAACAAGAGCTTATTAATTATTCTGAATAATATTATTTTAATCATTAGTAAAACAAAATTTTTTTAACTCAACTTGAGCTTTGCTTGTAAGAAGTAAATTATTAACATTGAATTAAATGTTTATGTACATATTATTTAATTTACTTATAAATTAAACATCCTATTAGAAAATATTGGATTAAATTTTTACTAAAATATATGATTTTGTAGATTTATAATATTATTGAAAACCGTTTTTATGTGAAAATTCTATTATACATTGATTTTACTTTAAAATGATTCTGAATAATATACATTATTATTGATGAATGTAAATATATTGCATGATTTTAAGTATACATATATTTTTAAAGATTATTAACCAATGCTTCTGAAGACTGGTGGAAATGATGTTATTAAATGCAAGTAAGTAATATAGTAGTTTAGTAAATTTAAGTAATTTATATTACGTTTAAACAGGTTGCTGACTTTGTAGTTAAAATGTATATACTTACAACATAATACTATTTAAAAAAATAAAGATAATTAAGTATATATACTTTACTTCAGTAACACGTTTCATCTACCAAAAACGTAAAAATAATTAATATAAAAGAATATAGTGATTTAGACCTTGAGCAAATTCTTGGAATTCTTTGTTTATTCTGGAAATAAAAATTCATGAAAGTTAACAAGATATTACACTCTTTTAGTTATATCAATTCTTTTACTTTTAAATCTGATTGCGCACAAATCACTCAATATTTCATTGATACTTGTAATTATCTCACATACTTTTCTTCTATGCTCAACGCTTTTCATTCAATTTTTGAATTATAAAAATTCCATGACAGTAACGTTAAAAAAGATTAGATTTTTAAAAAATCACCTCGATGCTTATGTCTTTACGAAATCGACAACATTTACAGATTCACTGATTGTTTACCATAATTTGTTTGTTAATATTACACTTTATGTACAACTAACAGGATTAAGAGAATTGTACTATAAATACATTACTTTCTTTTCAAAATAATGTAGATAAATTCTAGTAACTAATAACGAGTTGGACTTTTTAGTTTATATTTCATGAGGATAAATGTATATGGTAATTTTGTATATTTTGAAAAACATTGCATATTTAAAGCAAGTAATGTAAGTTGATCAACAAAAAATTACCACTTCTTTGAGATCAAGAAAGATTATGTATGGTATATTATAAGTAAGGAGACCAAGAGTCGGGGAAAACTATTAGGTATTTTTGGGTGCAAGCTATTTTCTATAGTGGCTAACTACTACTTGTATTGATATTCGTTGTTATTTAATTAATTTATATTGATACAATTTAAAATATACATGATTTAATATGACAATTATATTGTTCAATTTCGAAAATTTTTTTTCTAAAAGTAATAGTATAAAGGCAAGCTTTAAACAGTATCAAAATAAATATTAAGAAAAAACAGTTTTTACATATAACTGCTAAAATAGTAATATAAAAACAAATATAGAGCCGTACATTATTATTTAGTTAATTATATTAACTTTTATCAACTGTAAAATATTACACAAAATCTTAAACTAACACTATTATAAAAGTAAATGAAAATTTAAAAATACTATACACATATTTTTACATAAAAATATAAAAACTTTTCGATGCAATGTTAATTCCTATCCTTCAATTTTAAACAAAAAGGATAATTATATAAACTCTCTTACTAATTCAACTTTTTGACAAATCTTTTCAAATTCTTTTGATGCTTTTACATCATTTATATGGATTTTACATATTCCCAATGCTTTTTCTTTTAATATCTTTAAGTTGTATTTATGAGCGAAGAGCAGAGTCGAAACTGTATTAGTTGTATTAATAAAATTTCTGACAATAAATTCGCTGGACTCTTGTAAATCCTTTATATCGAATTTTAAAGCTAAAGTTAAACAAATCACTTGCGATGTCCTTCAATTTTTCAACGCATTTGACACCGTAAATATAATACAGAAGATCCCGAAGAATCATAAGGGATGATTCCAGTATCGTTGCTGAAGTCAACAGTGCGGTCACGCTGTTCTTTCATGCCGCTACTGAACATCTTACGGAAGTAGGGGCAGATGGCCGATAACACAACAGCCGTGAGCTTGAATTCTTTCAGCACCGACGATAAACGTGACGTCGAAGAGTTCATTGCTTTTATAAAGCGACGTAAATATGTCAGTGGTCATTTTCATTTTACAATCCGGAACGACAATCGGCTTTTCCACATTACAGGATTCTCTTATATCTTTTACAATACATTTAAAAGTTAATGTGTCTTTATCTGCATATTGCTTCAAACAGTTGTTATAATCAGCATAAGGGATTTTCTCGGGTGGTAATTTGAAATATGTTAGTGCGTTCTGTTCCTTAACAATAATTTTGTTGTATGAACATTCAAATTTTTTTCCGCTAGTTGGATGTACGACTAATACTTGAATAAGTAACTTCACACTTATACCACGGCTTGCTGTAACGTAAGCAGTTATTCGACTCCCTATTGGTATTTTATTAAAATCCAAATCGCAATCGATATCGAGCGTTAAAGTTATTTGATTTGATTTTTCTAATATAAATTCCTTAGATCTGGATGCAGATCAATCTTTTGCAGAAATAATAGCAAAACCAAAACCCAAAAACATGAGAGTGCCAAAACTCGTTGTAAAAAGAACAAACACCAATGATAACACAAATCTAAAAAGTGCAGTATTACATTACTTAATAAAAGACAAATCCATCCAAACTAGAAATGTGATCACGAATAACAAGGACACCGTCATAATCAACTGTATGAATGAAGAAAGTATAAACAATATTGAAAAACATTAAATAAAGAACTAACAAGTAATTTCACAATTGAAAAAGAAGAAATAATATAGAAAATCTACAGTTAAAATCATTGATACAGATACAAATTTCAGCGACACGGAGATAGAATCAAATATAAATCAAAGAAATTTCAATAATATGGAAGACAAATGCAAATTATTACACATATATACCCAAATCTGATTACAAAAACAAAAAATATAATTGTCGAAGTAACATTCACTATCTACAAACACATAAAAGAACACAAAAATAGGCTTTTTATCGGATATCAAAATTGCAGAATTTTTGATGTCATAAATACACATCCATACAGCAAATGCGCAATGTTTGGACACAGTGCTAAAAAGTGTAGAAACAAAGGCCACGTGCTACAGGTGCGCAGGTGACCATACAGCTGATAAATGTACAAGTGATTCTTGAAGTGCTCTAACTGTGTCTATAACAACAAAAAATACAAAACAAATTGCAATACAAACCACAGTGCAATAGACAGTGAACAATGTACAATATTAAAAAACAAAATAAAAAAATATATTGAAACGACTGATTTATCCACTCCAATCTACTTATCTAAGATACTTCGTAAGTTAGACCCTCGCCCAAAAGTGCAACTGCCGTAAACTAGCTCAAGAGGAAGATTACCGAGTAGTAAAATCGGTACAATTGACATCAAAGAGCCCGAGAACATCACTTCATGAATCTTGACCTTCAAGAGGAAATATTCGACAATGAATACAATGTAGACAATATGAATGTTTTAAATAAGTTGTTTGAACTTGTATATGTAAAATCTCACGAAAAAAAACAATAATTTATAGTTTAAGAACGCGAATGTGCCTTTCGGAGTTCCCCGCTTCCTAATTTTTTCCTCTTTTACGATACGGAAAATTCAACAACTGGCCGCGACCATATACGCTCGACCCTTCCTAAGTCCTCAATCTTTTTTATTGCTTATAATCCCTTAATTACCTCGCAGCCGCTTCCAAATCCAGAATATTCCTACCAATAAAGAAAACTCCGAAACGCATCCGAATTCGTCGACCGCGTGTGCAGTACGTGTGCAGGTAGTGTCATAAATGACACATAAAGCAACATTTATAAAAAGAAAAAATATTTAGTTTTCGTTTTTTACAAATTATTTAGATACATGTCAACACAAACTTTACTATTGCTAATTATAGCACGCGTTTTTCCAGAGTATTGTCTCTTACGGTATTGTCACTCCCTGGCGAGGTGCTTACAAGGGAAGAATCAAATGTCTGCGGGGTTTGTAAACTAGACTACTCAAAATCATTAGCAAAAATAATTTTATAATAGACAAATATCCTCTGAACATTGAACAAACGTTTATATATGAAAGAATTGCAGGAGCAATACATCAGATCAGATAAATCCACGAGACACAAGAGCCTCCAGATTCCCACACATTACAAAAAAATAAGCAGAAAAAATAGCTACATCAGGGCTATAACACAATTTAACAAGGTACCTAAAGAACTTAAAATATTAACAACTAAAAATACTAAAAAAGTAAAAATAAAAAAATGGATAAAAGAAATTATTAGCAGCAAGACCGATGTTAATCAGATATTGGTAATCGAGATTAAAAGAAGGTGGCAGTACAAATACATAGTTTCATTAGTTTTTAGTTCTAGTTTTAATTAGCTTATAAGTTAATCTTAAGCAACCGGATCACCGTACAGGATTTTTGTTATCCTCCGCTGAATTGCGTTGTAATCGTAAAATTTTATAATGTATTACTGTAATTTATACTGGGATCTCATATCACCTTAATTAATGGCATTGGCTTTGATTACCTCAGAATGCTAGATAAAATCCCTTAGAAAAATACAAAACTTATAAGACTACAAATAATTTATGGTAACTTAAGTATCCAGATATAAATTTACCTCCCTTTTGAAAAGGTCTGATAAAACCAGATAACAGAGGTGACTGAAACCTAATAACCTATGCGGTTTTTGCACCCGAATCTTCAAATTTTTTTAGCTTTTATCAGCTTTTTTCAACCAGGCTATGTATAAAAAGGGCAATATTTTAATAGTATATTATGTATTATTTGCTACGCTTTGCTTGCTCGGCGGGTAATGAACTCACCCGCGGGACTAATTATCGACTTTAGTTCCGTGTTATATATATTTAGATATTTAGATATTTATTTAACCAGTGTAGTACATGAAGTATTACAAGTAATTGCTATCTTCAAG
>JAYJLV010000056.1:14399935-14413649 GCA_036873485.1 Torymus texanus
ACAGACAGCACGAACGACCCTATATATATATATATATATATATATAAGGAACCAATCATGTAAAATACTGGCTCGCATCCGCGGCGCTCTCGAGACCTCACACACACGTATATATACACATATACAGACGCGCACACAGGTAGCCACTGGACGACCTAGAGAACCACCACCGCTGCCGCTAGCGAACGAGCGAGCGAGCGAGGGAACGAACCGCCCCCTCTTCCTCCACCTCCACCTCCACCTCTTCTCTTTCTCGGCCGGTGTGGCCGGGTGGGCGACGAGGAGGACGGATCGATCGCGCGCGCGACGGAGACAGAGTTACACCACGCTGCCGCCACCGCCGCCGCGCTCTGGGGTAGTAGGTATATAGGAGAGATAGAGAAAGAGAGAGAGAGAGAGAGAGAGAGAACGGCCGGGAGGCTGCTGCCTGCCTGCCGCTTAGTATCATCGCGACTACCAGCGCGGCCGCACCGACCGACCGCGCGTTCGCGCTTCCGGTACATAAATATATATGTATACACATATATAGAGATATATATAAGTATATATATATATACAGTTTTACAAGGATATTGTACGCGCGCACGCATACGGAGAGAGAGAGAGAGAGAGGGGGGGAGAAAGAAAGAGAGAGAGAAACTGTATCTGTGTGCGCGCGGTGTGAGGAATAAAGTGACTGTGTGCGGGCTGACCGTAGCCCGGGATTTTCTACTGAGAGGGAACAAGTGAGGTAGTATATATAGTGAGGGTATGCACTATAGTTGTTGTTGTTGTTGTTATTGTTATTGTTGTGGGAAGTGCCGCTGCACGTGGACGAGGACGAGGATGATGACCAGAAACGAGAGCGCCCCGTCGGGTTGGAGGGATGAATGAGTGCTGCGGCGGCGAGGAGAAGATTGACAGGATTCGTTAGGTGAGTTGACAAGGGTTTGAGGGGAAGGGATGCATGTGAGGATGATGCTGGTTACTGTTTATGTTTGAGGTGGTGCTGGTTAGATTGGGAGTAGTGGGGGTGAGAGTTCATGATAGCATGGGGATATTAGGAGGGAGAGAGAGAGGGAGGCGAATGTTTATGAAAAGGTCGGAGGTGGTGGGGGAGTAAAATGAAGATGGAAAATGGTTTTGTATTGAAAACTAAATAATGTTGGTTTAGAAATAACAATGTGACTTACTTGAAAAGGTTTGGATAAGCAACTGCATTGCTTATTGAATAGAAGGAAGATAAGAATTCATGATTCTGAATTATTACTAAAGAATTTTATATTAAATCGATTTTTGTATAGGTTTGTTGTTATCGGAAAAATTTTTGAAGCTCGAAAATATGCGTGTAAACATTTGCGTGCTCGAAATCACGTGTGAAAAACTGCTTGTCGATCGACTGCTTCTCCGATACTTAGCGTTTTGACTTGAAATATGTCTCCTGCCTTGAAATGATTGATTGGAGAGAGTCTGAAAGGTAAAGTGTCGATACTTAATGTGAAGTTACTTGAATTTACGAGGGGAAAATCAGTTGTGCATCAATTTTTTCACGCTGTTATTTTTATTTTGAACGTTTTATTTTTACACGCGATTCTCAAAAATGTGCGGTGCTCTGGTAGTGCAAATAACTTCTTTATCTGAACGTAATAAATCGCCAATGTGAGTTTCAAGTTATTTGGTTCAAGGTTCCGAAGAAGACCTTTCATCAATAAACTGCAGAAACCTTGCGTAATGAACTTTATGATATACGATTGCATCTTATTTTGAAGAACATAAAGGATTATTGTTGTTATTATTCGTTAAGAATCAATTAAATAATTTGATAGCACAATTTATAGTTTCATATAATTCTTTAGGGTGCCATATGTATGAAATTATACTTTTCAAATCTATATTATTTCAATTTTAGTGGTGAAAACGAATTTTCAATTGTTGATAAAAACCCATATTCATGGAATTTCGATTGTATTTATACTTTATAAACGTATTTTTTACCCGCCAACTCCATTTACAACGTGAAATTAAACGTAAAAACATTTTGAATGAAACGCAGACCTTAATTAACGAATTCTGAATATGAATCGGCGTACGTTTAAAAAAAAAATGTTTGCGCTTCGAAAATATAGGTCACGTTCTTTTATGCTGAATAACAAAATACTGCGTTGTTTTTTAGATGTGAATGAATATAAAAATAACGAAAATGGCTCAACAATTCTGTTCAATGAATACAGTAAATAATTACGTAAAATTTAACTAACGATTAATAGATTTTAGAAGCTGAATAAGGGTTCATAATTATGCAGTTACATTCTAAAATAAATGTTATTTTTTTTTCTTTTTTTTGTTCCAAATTTAAGGTGGCTCCGATGAATTTTAGAGATTTATGAGTAACAAAAAAAGGTGAAATAAATAGCTTCCAAAAGTTTGAATTTCAAGGTATTTTTATAACTATAATCACCAGATAAAATGTAGAAAGAAATTTTTTTTTAACTAATTATTCATAATATGAAAAAAACAAGTTACCAGTAAAATATAAATATAATTTCATAAAAAACTTACTACTTTGTTCACATTTACATATTGTTTATGCGCTGCTTTTATTTGTATGTGTTATAATATACAACAGGCTAGTATAAACAGTAACGAGTACTACTTTCAATAAAAATTTCTGTTGATTATTCGATAAAAAAAGTGCTCATGCCTCTTTTGGACCCCTTCGAGGCACGGCCCTTTGCACCTCAAAGTTCACTAAAAATCGTTGGCAACATTTCATTGGCTTGTCCTTATTTAAACTGTACTTGAAGTCACGCTGTAAACCACTGCACGATAATCGTGCCGAGTTGACCCAGAGCTTTCTGTGTTTACAGTGTAAAGACACTTCGTAACGGTCAGTGACAGATTTGTAAATACATCGCTCGCACGCGTTCCTCTTGCAATCCGTAAATAAACTAAAAAGCATATATGACGGATGCATTTTTCAAACAGGTTTTTCAACGTTCCAATTTGCTCGTCAAATTGAATTACCTTTTTTTTCGTGAAAAATGTAAATGCAAAAATTAAATTTAGCGAAGTAAGAGACGAGAGAGTAGTGCGGAATATACGGGTTTTTTGCGTTGATTTTATTCCGTGAAACTTCTATTTCGCGCGTACACTGTGCAAATAAGAAAAGTTTATATACGGGCGAAAACTAATGCTGCGCGCGCCGGTAAAAGTTCAGGAAATTAAAATTTGAACTCCGCTTTAGTCTCATTTGTAAGCAGTTTAGACTTTGAACCGCAAAATTTTGTATCGCTTCTTAATGTTTTAAGAATAAACCGCCATAAACATATATGAAATCTATTTAACTTTTATAATTTTTTTTTAACAAATGTTGAACTCAATTGAAAAGGTTCTTTTTGTTTGCGCAGTGGCACTTTTCAAAACTTCTTATTAGCAGAGAAAGATAATATATACGCAATTTAAATATTGCAAGTCGTCGTATATAATCTACTATCCACATTTTTTCGTAGAAAAAAAAAATTATTCCAAACACGATGTTTTAAAAGATAACTTTGATTATTTCTCAAAAATTTCTCAAAAATTTCTCAAAATACACACGTGTATTAGTTAAATATACATACATAACTGACAACAACAGACTAACTGTTTATAAACAACATGTTACCAGCGGTTTCCTAGTTGAACATTTGCAACATTTGAATCTTGCATGTATACACTCTATCCCTTTAGGCCATAACAATACTTAAAATTCAAACAAACTCGAAATCTCGAAATTTCGCAACTTAAATAATAGTTTTAATAGTAAAACTACATTTATATTCCTTCCATTATCACGAACTTTGAAAAACTGGAATTATCCAATATTGAAAAAATACTCTACACTCATGCAATTCAAAACGACAATATTTTCACAGCGCAAATAACAATTCGAAAATCCACGCATTTTTTCTTTCTCCGTTCATTCTACACATGCACACGTATACACATACACCCACACATCATAACAAACTTTTGTCAGCCAAACAGCCAATTCGTAAACCCTAAATAACGCCGATTTATCAATTTTCTTGTTTTTGCTCGACAACCAGCAATAAGACACACACCACTTCGTGTGAAATTGCACATCACCGCGGACGTCTGTCGCCGCATTCGATATTACAAAACAATAACGAAATTTTTCGCCACACCGCTCAAAGACACGGAGACGCGTCCCATATGCGAGCATACGGTATAGGGAGAGAAACAGAGAGAGAGAGAGAGAAGGCGAGCGGGAGAAGCAGAGCGACAGAGAGAGAGAGAGAGAGAGAGAGAGAGAGAGAAAGAGAAAGAGACAGGGAAGCTTTATCGCCCTCTGTTTATACGAGGAGCGAGATACGGTTTATAAACTCGCGACGTTTCCAGTTTGTTTTATGATATTGCACTGGTTAGTGCGAACTGAAAGTTGGCGTCGCGTCACATGTATACACGTGTGTGTGTGTGCTTGCATATATACGTATGTGACAGAGTTCGTTCCTCGCTTCCATTCGTCGACGCACTCGAGCAAACTTCTGTAAACTGCGTAGCGTACGTTGGTAATTTTTTTTTGTGCCCAACCAAGCTTTTCCAATTTTCAGTAGTATTTCTCTACGGAAGTTGTTTTGATGGTAGGATGGATTAACTGTACGAATAACTTCGCCGTGAAAATGTTTTAAATATCGAGTTATTATTTTTTTTGTTCTTTAATCGAAATTGAAAAAGAAATAACAAGGAATTTGAATTGAAAATATTAATTTAGGTAATTTCTCAGCTTCTCGTCCAACCCCCATAAAGAACCGTCATTATGCGAGAAGAGGTTTATCACTACTTAACAAAACTTCACGTATAAAAGCCAGTCATATAGGAGCTGTTAATAAACACCGATGGTGCAGCGAAATTTCGACCACCAAAGCTGTTTCTCTTTCTCAGCGGTTCCTGTCTCCATCTTCTTCTCCTTTTCGTGCACTCGAGAGCGAGCACTTCCTTGATTTCTTCATGTTCACCCGTCGCTCGACGCGTTATTATTAAACGCGATTAAACGGAGATATGTGTTTTTTTTTCTTTCTTTCTTTTGCTTGCTTGTCTTTGTTGTCGCCGTCGCCGTCGCGCTCTTTCTTTCTCTTTTTCCCCCCATTCTCCTCCTCCCAATGCTATTAATAGCCTTTTTAAAGTGAAAATACTGGGTTATTGGAAATTTTCCCTCACTTCGCGCACGCTACCGCCGCCGCACGAGAGTGAAAGAGGGGGGGGAGCGATTAAAAGAGAAATGAAACTTTAGCTGCCGTTGGCAATAAAATCTATATTTGATATGTGCGTGTGTGGTGAAGGGCGAGAGCCAACGGAGAAGAAGAAATCCTCGGGTAAATCGAAGTGTGAGCAGGATTTTTCATTCCATACTAGGATATGGAATTCCACGGCGTGCACTTTTATATTCCGTTGCACTGTACCGTTTCTGTGCTTCGTAGTCAGATGTGTGGTATAGAGCTGAAGCGTTATCGTGTTGGTTATCTGTTTGGTGTCTTGGGGAGATAAAAAGTGTGCATCTGGGTTGTGAATAAGCGACACAATATGGATTTTACCGTTGTTTTGGCCAGGTGACTTTGTTATTTCAGATATGCTTAAATCAGGTTATGGTTAAGTAAATATTATGAAGATAAATTTGCGTATATATAATGAATCCTAAAGTAGAAATGATAGCTCTAATTTTGTAAGCTATATGTCCATTAACTATAAAGATAAAATAAAATTTTATTTATTTTTTTTTAATACATATAGAATTTTTTCTAGTCTAATGTGATTGCTGTCCTCTTCTTTGAAGATACGTAAAATATGTTCCATGAATCTTCACAATATCATAATCGGTAATGATGGATACATGAGTAAAGACTTGCGCATATATTGAACATGATAATTTTATTGCATCGCTCAAACAAATTGATTGATGACCTAATTGATTGACTGATCCGTTATCTATATGACATCCCCGAATCTGGCAATACTAATATATCACTAAATCTGGCAGTTATCAAGATGAAACGTAATGTAAAATTGGAAACATTCGTGTACCGTTCTTTAGCAATTCTGTAATTTGCATATAGACTTCTGAGTGCTCGCCGTAATAAGTAGTATAGCGGTTAACATTATTCTGATGTACCTATATGGACACAGTTGTGCACCAATGCAGTAACATTTCATGAATTTTGCAACGAGTGTGCACTTTTTCGAAATTTCCCCGGAGGATCGGGTCAAATTTTTCTCCTTATGAATATTTTTTACGTCACCTCCGATGATGTATTTTATTTCATAGTCCTACTTGGAATCAAGAATTTTATGTAATGCATATATACATATACATCATCTTAACTGAAAGTATTTGAAAATCTCGTGCTATTCGCAACAAATTGCTGTTCTAAAAAGTATGTTATAATACAAAAAGTTTATCATTTTATTTCATCATAAATATGTTCTAGAGTAATAAAGTAATTAAAGTAAAGTTGAGTGCTACGTGTTTATATCACATAAATCCTCAAAATACAGTGTTGGGAACAGCTTTTGGTTTTTATTTCTTTTGCCGATCCCTTTCACGGCGGTAGCTTTGATGCTGTTTGCAAAATTACCTCTATTCAGGTGTCAAAGTAACGAAAGTAAATAGAGATCATGTACCAACAGTTTTTGTTTTAGGATTTTAATTAAAGCTGAAGGAAATACTCAATAAAATTCTATCCGATAATGAACGAATAAATTAGAATAAATTTGGTAAAGTTACTTCAAAGAAATATTTGCTTTAACACTTTTCTAAAGGAATTTCTTAATTTAATTAAAACATTTTTATTACAATATGTGAAATTCAACATCCTTTCTATAAAATTAAATGAGTTTTACTCTACAACTAATGTAAATATATGATATGATTAGAATATATAAGTTTAATACAACGACAATTTTTCTCACTTACAATATGCTATGCAATTATTACTTTTATAGTAACACTAAAATGTTTATTAAATGATGAATTTGGCATTGATATTCAACCTTCGAGATGCAAAATAAAATAGCGAACCTATATACCTGGCGGAAAAGCTTTCCTTCCATGGAGCACATGAGAGTAGGTCCAATCGAAGATCTGCCTTAAACTTATCTGTCGAATCGACTCGTAACGATACTTATAAACGCTCCTTCACGGCCGAGGCAACGAATTTGTAGAACAATCTCCCGGAGGTCTTATGAGACAAATTTAGGCGCCCGTGCTTCAAAAAATTACATTGAATATGTATTTATTAAACCGTACTTTTTGTGTTAATAATGTCTAAACTAATTGTATGTGTACATATATGTGGAATTCTACGAAAAGTTTTCCCTAAAACGACCGTAAAAACCACTAAAAAATTTGGAGACACGTCTCTGAACTAATTATTTTCTTGTTCGGTAGGTAATAGAAGATACAAAAAAAATTTGGAACCAAAGAAAACGACCTCGTGACACCCTTTTATCGTCAAATCAATTTCTCTTATGGGAATTTAACATGGGAAAAATGGACGAAAAGTAGTCACCAATCATCAACCAATATTAAAATCTCAAGTATGCCAACGAAATTTTCACAATAAATCAAATAAAGAAGGAGAGTAGAGCTTCAATTTAAGCTAAAGATGATTAAAATCCAACAACTCTATGCAATGGTAGGTGCATTTGAAATTTGCAAAAAATGACAAAATACAGTGTTCGTGATTACTTTTCGTCCATTTTTCCCATGTTAAATTCCCATAAGAGAAATTGATTTGACGATAAAAGAGTGTCACGAGGCCGTTTCCTTTGGTTCCAAATTTTTCTCGTCTCTTCTATAACCCACAGAATAAAAAAATAATTATTTCAAAGGCGTGCCTATAAATTTTTTTTTCGTTACTTTTACGATTGTTTTAGGGGAAACTTTCCGTAGAATTTCACCTATGCGTGTATTATATTGTTATCTTTTTTACTGCGTTATTTTGGTTTATTTTACTTTTAAACTTGTTGTTTCTTTTTAACCTCTACGTTATGACTGCGAGTTTTTATTATTTATTATACGATATACATGTATTTTGTTCTGAACATTATTGGGCCTCGGAGACTATTGTCTTATTCAGTAAATATCGATATCAATATCAATAAATAAGCAAAACAAGTTTACGTAATTTTTAAACACTTAAAAAATATCTTTATTTCTAGTAATTTTAAAATAATAGAATAATTCCTTCAGATGCAACCATGCGTAATTCCATACATATTCTTACATCGACCAATCGCATTCGCATTCTTTCAGAAATTAAAATTATTTCCGCTCTGTAACCCCCGCCACGGCGTATCTTATCGCAATCTCAAAAACTTTTCCACGCGCAAGTCCACCTCGACGCAGCGGGAATTCCTCCTTATAAAAACAGCCCGACCATAAGATTACTATTATGACACACGTGCATCGTGTGTGACACGTGGCCTGCAGTGTCACGGGAGTAAGTATCACACGTTTGTCATAAAAAAGTGGGCTGGTGGAACGGTGAAAACAGGCTGCGTCAATTTGATAAGCGCTCGCAGTGTGATTCATCTAGCGGTTGTAATTCGCAATTCGATCAGGAACAAAGCTGCATGTTGTCCAGGATATATTTTTAATCTCGCACTCTCAGTCAATTAGGAGGAAATTCAAAGTGCGTTCGATGCTCCGGCGTATGTTAAATGATGCGTGTCGCGTTTTCGAATGAGGGTGTAAATCGTTTACGCGCGATACTACGCCCGTGAGGAAATTTCAAGTTCAAGCGAAATGCTTGCTCGAGAGTGTGAAAAAGTTTTTTTATGTGATTTGGTCAATGATGTATCGTGGAGGGTATGTAGTTTAGTTTTGCAAATAATACTTAAATATATGATGCAGCAACTATAAACCTTAATTTACGGTTTACAGTTTATAATTTTTCAATTTTTTCTGTAAATCAGTGCTATATGATTGATAACAAATTTACAAACGTCAGTTAAATTTCATAGAAATAACTCTATTAGTCAGTATTTTCTATATTTTTAGAAATTTCTTTTTATACGGTAGATAAACTGAATTCGTTCTTCGAAAATAGTTCGTAGTATATGTCTGTGTATATAGCGATCACTATATCACGTATACTCTTAAACTTTTTTAGGCGTAACAAAATTAATCACTCTGAAGTCTTCGGTACGTGGATGTTTCATTAAAAGATAAATTGCTTTCAGTTTTGTCGATACGAATTAAATACTGGATGCCTTTATTATACTGCACGATAATGGGACGAAAAATATATAGACGCGGGCAAATTCTGCCATGAAAAATGGCGCGCGCACTTGATATTGGATTTTCTTTATTAGAAATTTGCTGAAAACTTTTACAATTTATATCTTTTAAGAACTATGCAATAAGCAAAGCCCGACAAAAAGTGGTTTAAGTAAAAAGTGCGCACCCTCGTTATTGCACTCGAAAGGGGAAACAAATTTTTCAATGAGAACTGACAAGTTTGTAATTTGATATGATTTTGGGAACATTTAATTCTTTATGCTATTTGTAAAATATGCATATTTTCTGTGTATAAATTCTTTTGAGCGTAGAAATGAATAATTGTAAAAACTTTTGAAGAAAATTTTTCCGGACAAACATTATTTCTTCACAATGCATGAATATATAGTGAATCAGGAATCCATATATAAAAATAATTGATTTTATGCATACTTTTTGCCGTATTTATTTTGAATTCTCGGAATTATGCTATCAATTTAAATTGCTCAATGACACGGAAAATTCCTTCGACTGGAGTTGCATCTTGAGAAAATCCCTCCTATTATCCAAAGTATAAGGCGGGATATTCCATCCATTCGGATGCAAATCATACTCTAGATTTCACGTCTTGAGCTATTCTATTATAAATAATGTAAAGGATTACGCTATTACCAATTTACACTATAAACAGAATGACAATAATAATTTAATAAAAATTAAAAAAAGCAATAGGTTATGCAAACCCAGTAAAATCATGTATATTATGAATTTTTAAAATACGAATGTAACGGTATATAACAAATTTTATTCGTTACTATATTTCATTATACAACATTAGCAGGAATCGAATATATCCAGTTAGTCGGTAAAATTGAATTACAGCATTTTCAGTTTAATGAGAGACTGCAGCTGCGTATGTCGCACTCGGGTGGAAGTTACATGCCACACAATATAAATTTTACTCTTGCGTAATATAATTTTACATTTGGCCGGCAACGAAGGTATTTTATCATTGTGTGTAATCCGATGCGCGCGCACGTGAAATTGAACTTTTTATTTGACTGACTCCGAAATGAAGAGAACGTAATCAATCAAAAGTACGTTTTAATTACTAACGGGTCTTTATTACGCTGCTGAGTGCCAATATTTGCTTTCGTAATAGCTTTATTACGTTGTTTCGCTTCATCGCGTGTAATTACAGTTATGAATTTGAAAATCTCAAAAACCACTACTACTGCTACATATTACTTTCCTATCAAACGTAGCTATATATGAAAACATTTAAACATTGTCAGGAGTACATTGTCGACGTGAAAACTTACCTCTTCTCGATTCTAATAATATCCTTCCATATCCATCGGTTTCTCATATTCCAAAATAATGAAAATTTTGGCATACTCAAAACCCCAGCCGAACCCTTCTAAATTTCTCGGTGCTCAGCGAGAACCACGTTGTGTATATATATATCGATGTCAAAAATGATTTCTCCTCGGAGCTCGCGCTCACGTATAAAAAGGAACGGCGCGCGCTCTTTTGATACGAAAACAATGCCTCTCATTTATCCTCTCTCTCACTCTTCTATACAGAAAACAGTAGAGCCAAAGCAGCGCAGCGCCATACAGTGAGAACGAGAGAGAGAGACCTATTTCGTCCACGGCATCAGAGCCCAGATAAGATCCGATGCGCGGAAAGCCCGCGAGCATTGCAGTGGTACTCCAACACATGTATACACACGTACGTGTATAGATAGCCAAGTCAAAATGAGAAAAATATAAAACGACACGTCTGTCTCCCAGTGGCAGGCGTGTGCAAAGTAAGCTCTCTCTCTCTCATCTCTCCCGCGGGGCCATTATTCAATTCGCAACTGCTTAAGTAATTCAGTATAACGCCGTACCTTCTCTCTCTACTACAGAGCGGTGCATTGCTAAACGCTTTTAGACTACACCAAAGAGAGAGAGAGAGTATGGCTCGACGCGGGCTCGTCCCTCCTTATTACTCGAGAACATCCCTTGGGAATAAACATGCGATTAGAACTTAGGGAACAGCGATTCCATGTATAAATACACACCGCAGCGAGAGATGCAGATAGTAGTCCTTCTCGTTTCTGCGTCGATTTTGGTGGGTTCTGTATGTAGGGTGTACGTCGCGGTATATAGGCTGTAGTCGATGTGTATAAAGTTGAGGTGCGTGTCTAATTTTTTTTATATGCTTCGTAGAAATATGAGTGAATCGAGTAGTGTTACTTTAATACGTAAAGTATACTTATTATTATTGTTACTTAAATCTCAAAAAAATTTTTAAGATTGCTTGTTATACAATTCAGTATGTATGGAATATCGTTTTATTTTTTCTCACGATCAAGTCGGATGACAGGTTTTTTTTGCAAAAATAAAGCCGAATTTTTCATTCAACAATGGCGAAGGTAGAAGTTAATAAAGAGTTCCTTGAAAATAACAACAAGTGTGTCGAAGAAAGTGATGTATGAACGCGTATTGTGACTATGGAACCTCGTGTTTTGTCCTCTACGATAAATCGAATACCTCGGCGAACAATTGTACAAAAAAAAAGGAAAGAAAAACGATGCGGATGGTACGATAAGGATCGGGTTAAAAATAAAGTATATACGAAAAAAGAAAACTTAGGTATTCAGGCAAAAGTAGGGGTGTAGACCAATGTAGACGCATGCGAATGAACGAAGCTTATACGCTTGCTAGGGCAAATACGAAGCGAGAAAAGGGATGTAGGAATTCGCGATAAGAAAGGGAATAGCAGGGACGAGAGCGAGCAAGAGAAAGAGATTGATTGGAGATATTCTGTATTTGTGCCACGGCCATATAGTGGGATCGTATATTACAGTCGTAGCTATACTGTGCTTCCCTAGAATTAACTTTATTAATCGAACAATGAACACGGAGCTCGCGAGTGCGCATAATACGCCAGTTGCAAAAGATCGTGCTCTACCATATTAACCAACGTATGATATAAATACGTATTACATATAAATTGCGTACGTGGAATGGATTTTTGGATTTCAGCGAGCGCTCGTAAAAGATACGGTAATTGTGCAGCTCCTTCGCTATATAAACGAGCTCATTGAGGGATTTCGCGAAACGTGGTTTACTGCAGCGTGTAATTCAGGTATATATATTCCTCGACGAGTCTTAATCCGATTTGGATCTATCTTTCGGGTAGGTGCTCGTTGGCACTTTATGGCGGTAGCCTAAATATAGGAACCGTCGTAAACTTAAAAAATAGATTCTCCTCAGCTCGCGCGCAAGAATGTGCCGGGTGGTCGATCGAGGTTGAGCAAAGGGTCGTGGCCTTGTGGCGTGGGGCTATTTTAGGTCGTAGGCGGTTCTGTGAGCATTAAATACGAATTAAGGATGGCGACGTTGATGAGAAAAATAATCAAGGACTGCGTGTTTTCGGTGTGTATCCTATACCAGAGTGTATAACTGTTTGGTTGTGAAATTTCGCCTGCCATCTTTTGGGGATACCTATATCAATGTATCGTATTTCTTTATCTTGTTCTATTTTTAGCTAGCGTTAATGTCTCGGTATAGGAAACCCCGAAAAAACAAAGAACATAGAGACGTTGACATTGGCTAACGAAAAAGGACACACGTACGTGCGTATTCTCATTTCGATATGTTCTATATTTTTCTTGTAAGCTTGTGACGCAAATCTCTACGCTGCGATTCAATAACTCCCGTCGTTAAAAATAGACGGCAAAACGTTCGTCGATCGGAAATAATTAATCCCATCGTAGAATATGTATATATCTATACATTACGTTCAACGTAAACTCAGCATCGTTGAGGTATAAGGACACGGACTTGCGTTTTGTGTAAGCAACTGAGCGCTCAGGTCGCTCCAGGGGCTTTTAAGGCTCTCTGTATATACGAGAGCGAGAGAGAGAGAGAGAGAGAGTGAACGTTTAGGCGTGTATCGCTCGCTCGCTCTCGATCGTTGCGCTCCGAGCGGAGCTGAATCAGGTCAATCGAGACGCGCCGCGGCGCACCCCGTTGTGAGAGGAGGAGGAGGAGGAGGGAGGAAGAGAGAGATGGATGGTTAAGGGTGCCGAGAGCGTTGGTCGTCGTAGGAGGTTATAAAAAGATGAGGACTGCTTTTAATCTTTTAATTACGTAGCCGGGAGCTGCAGGAAAAGGTGGATTGTGTTGTTTTGATTTTTTTTTCTCTTATAATTGAGAGATTCGTGCGGGGGATTTGCTTGTTTTATTTTCGACGTTTTCGAAGTATATCGATATATATTTTCGTGGTTTGAAGGGTATAAAGTATGTTTTTTTTTGTTGTTGTTTCGAGTACTGTTAAATTAAAAAAACCGCTGCCAATACATTGGAACTTAGCTTTCTCAAACTTTATTATATATTATTCCATTATTATTTTGTCAGAATAAATTAAAATAAATTATATTACCAATATATTAGACATCTTCAT
>JAYJLV010000056.1:14413749-14424670 GCA_036873485.1 Torymus texanus
TCTCTCTCTCTCTCTCTCTCTCTCTCTCTCTCTCTCTCTCTCTCTCTCTCTCTCTCTCTCTCTCTCTCTTCTCTTATATGTAAACAAACTTCACAAAATAAAGGAATACATTTTTGTAGTGTTATATCTGAAAATTCGATTAAAATAGAATATCAATATTTATTTTTTCAAGAAATACTAATGAAAATAGGTCACTTTGTTCACATTGTTCAAATAAATCATTCTTTTCATGCAGGTTAAAAACCTAAGATACACTTGCTTGTTTTTAATAGTAAAAAGAATTGTGAAATTAAGAACCCAAAGAAATACTAAGAGTTTCATAATATAAAAAATATATACACACACAGATATTTTGCCGCATAAAGTAACAGTTTGGTCCGTTATTGCTAATTGACACCTTTACTTAAAAAATTTATTGCTACGAAAGCTTAGCAATAATATTTTACGTTGATAAGATTCCATCCTTATCCAATCAAGTGAAACTATAATACTATAAAAAGCCATTTAATCGCGACCATTAAACTAGATATTTCTAGAAGATGAAGTTCTAACCAAGAATATACATTTTATACGTACGATATAAAAAAAAATATTATCGTCTTTTATTCTACAACAAATATCAATCAAAATCACAATGCTCCATTGTCAGCAAAATAACAGTGAAAGCGTACTATATGGTACCGAGAAAAATTGACAATTTTTCTCAAAAATTGATCGTCGTCAACCTTACAACCGTTATTACTACGGCGAAGAGACAAAAAAAAACTTAATTTTTACCCAAGTATATAGCGATTGAGAGAGAAAAATCGAGCGTCTCTGCGCGAAATTGACGTATTTTCCGCAGCTACACATGCGAGACGGTGAAATGAAACTGTCAGCGCGCGCGCGTTCTCATATGTTGTTGATGAATAGGCTGTCCTGAATTTTCCTAACGCTTAAAGGAACGCGCGAGCGCCTAATTGTAATTTGAAATCCACTTGCTGCCTCGACGCCAAGTCGAGGAAAATGCAGTCTGGCGTCGAGTACACTCGCGAGTTTGGAGAAGAGTTTTCATCGTGAAACGCCGTAATAGTAAGATTAATCAAGCTGATATAGCATGTCTTTTTTCAAAAAGATTTTTTGTAGTACAACCGTTGAGATAGCTAAATCTTCATTATTGATTATAGAAATACAAAGATAAAATTTTAAGCGAAAAAGCTAGATGGAAAAGATTCGATAAAAGGGTAGTTTCAAGCGTATTGCAAATAGATGGAAAGAATTTCAATTAATTTTTTTTCAACTATCTATAAGTCGTTAAGAGAACCAATATTTCAACTAATTAATATGTCTCAATGGCTTTTTCATAATCATCATTTTTTTCTTAAGTTCATTTCTAAGATTTATCTCTTATATGATTTATTCTCCAAACGAACTAAACAAAAAAAAATTGCATTTCCACCTTAAAATACAACGGAACACTATAATACAAACCGGATTCTGCACCAAGAACGCAGCAAAATTGCATCATAGCAAAAAACGGCCGAAATAACTTGCCGCGCGCCCTCCCAACGGGTTAATTACGAGAATTTTCGCGTTTCGAAACTTTTACTATTTCTCTCTCTCTCTCTCTCTCTCGCCGTTATTACAAAAGGCTCGCAACGCGAGAGCTCGCGCGCGCGCGCGGCACTCGACCTACACCGGCACTGTACCGTGGCCCCGCATCGTCGGCACACATTTCAACCAGGCGCGCCGCATCGATTCTCGACGCTTAAATTTCCTCCGGACGAATCGAATTAGCCGCTCGTAAATTTTATGCCCCCCTTCCCACCTCTCATACCCTGACTTTCCCTGAAAGTTTTCTCTGTGAGGTTGTAAAGGATGGATTCGGTGATGAGGGTATATACATTCTCGGTGCAGCGTGTATTATTATTACGATCGTCGGAACTGCAGAATTGGTTGAGCTGTGGTAAAATGACACGAGTATGTGGCCCAAGCAACAACATTTATTGAAGAATTAGAAGGGTTTTTAAAATGGAAAAGAGAAATTTAGAGGAATCTGTAAAATGATTATATAGATGTATATGTCGATGATTGAAAACAGACTTCATTTATAAGTATTTCACTATGTCTAGCATTTAATCTGACAGCTCTTTTCATGCGCTTATTTCGTTCTTTTATGCTTCACGTGTATTGGCATTCCCATTCTGAATCTTTCACATAAGTCTTCGAAGAAAAATTTTGTGCTTTTTTAAAGAATTGGTATGATTAGAATGAATTCATAATTTTTAAATTTAAAAGTACAAATTTTTATTCTTATTGTGAATATCATTAAGTTTAAGAAAGTTTTCATAATACATGCGTAAAAATTTTATGCAAATTAATAAGAGAGTAAATTATTGCTTGATGAAGTTAATTAGATATTGTACTTTGCCACTGGTAAGAACTATTTATCAATTCAGCACTAGATGAAATTATTAAATCTTCAAATGACATCGATAACATTTAACTTAGTGATAAGGTGCAGCAAAAGCGAGCTATGACAAAATTCTTACACGATTCTTGATTAAATATTAAAAATGTATTTTTATCCGGATCAAGAAATTAATAACAGAATACAATATTATAACTTTTATTAGTAATAAGGTTCAACTTGAATTATCTTTTGTAGGATCATTTGAAAGAAAATCGATTACATAGTTCTTTTAGAAATTTCATTATGGTTTACAGGTATGAAATTCTGCAGCAATACTATGTTGTTTGAAAATAAAATGCTTTCGGATTAAAAAATATCATGATTGAAAATATCGACAAGATGGCGTATTTACTATGCTATCGTAATTAATGTCAATAAATAGAAATAAAATTTCAAAGTAGCAAATACATAAACTACTATGAATAAAACTTGACTTATGTCTGTTTTCATCAAGTAATGTTACCTGCTACTTTGTAGATTGGCAATATATTTGCTCTCTTACATTAACGGGGTGTCATAGTCCTACCGTTACCGACCGAGTAAATGTCACTGTTTCATGGCTATATAAAAATAAATATATCGAATTACGCAAAATCAAAAGTGCACTGCTCTAAGTTTTTAATCATTCTACGATTCTAAAAAAGTTTCATGTCAAAATATCAAGTCATTTTGACACAAACTTTGAACAATATTCTGAGGTGCATTGCACTCTTAATTTTGCGTAATTCGATATGTTTATTTTATATAGCCATGAAACAGTAACATTTACTCGGTCGGTAACGGTAGAACTATGGCACCCCTTTAATATATTTCCCACTTAAAATCATGTTTTGTTATGCGTCAAGTGCAACACAATTTCACTACATTCCCTTCCCCAGCTATAAATTTGTTACTCTAATAAAAAATATTTTACGCTACATTTAATTAACTCTCGTATCAATTATTTATTATATAACGATAGTTTATTAATAATTTGTTCACATTCTACCATAAATTAGTTTACCGACACGTTTCCTTTAAATTTTCTAAAAAGTATACTAACAACCTTGAATATATATCCTTTTTCGTAAATCTCCAACAAAAGCCAACGTATATCTTTCCACCCTCTCAGTAGTGCGTGTATACAACGAAACCTATACTTCCACACTCGCCATCTCTCTTCCTGCCCCTTCGATAAAACTGCGGAAACCGCCGGCGGTAACGCGAATAAGTAATGAATTTCAAATGGCAGCGATTTATGTTTAATGAAAGACGTATCAGGTGCATGCGCTCTTTCTCTCTCTCTCTCTCTCTCTCTCTCTCTCTCTCTCTCTCTCTCTCTCTCCTTCTCCTCTATCTCTTCACCGCATTCCTCCTACGGAGTCAGCCGAGTCCAGTCGATAATCGAGCTAACCCAATTCTTACTTCGCGGCCCGATGCGATGTTATAGATAGTCCGGTGTGCTCGCTCGCCGTGTCATCGATCTGACCGAGTGAAAGAGAGCGAGAGAGCGAGAGCGAGAGAGAGAGAGAGAGAGAGAGAGAGAGAGAGAGAGAGAGAGAGAGATGCACTCTCGCCAATGACGCGCGCGCGCACGGCCCTTTGGTGCGAGCGATAATTTCAGTAATGGAGTGAGAGGGAGAGGTGGAGTCAAAGATGTGTGGGTGGAGCGCGTTCGTTACCGGAAACGAGCGAGCTGGATTTCGTGTCGGACTGGTTTTTTAATGGCCTTTGCCGGACTGATCTGTGATGATGGATAAGGCCTATTGTTGGGAATGCAAATGAGATAAGATTTTTTTTTTTGGTTGGTTCAGGTATAGTGATAATAGTGAGGTGAGTCCTATAGGATTTTTATATTTCTGTTCTTTCTAATAACAAACAGAGACTCCAGCTTTAATTGTTGTTCCTTGCGTTAAAATAATAATTAATTAGATCTGAATTCATTACATATCAAAGTTATTCATTAATAGATACATGAAGATTTATATACTCTAGAATTTGGGAATATTCGAGATCGAACTCAATGTAGTTATAAGATTTAAAGGTACCTAAAAACAATTCTTACAGTCTTGTTAAAAACTATTTTATAGAGACTGGAGTTACTTTTTTGGTGATGCTAAAAAATGTATAGAACCATTGAGTTTATTTTGTAATTTTTATTGGTTTAATAATTTTATATTCTTAATGAAAGATAATAGACAGTACTGTTTTACCAACTAAAAAGGAAATATACAATTATTGTCATTTTGCGTAGAGAAATGAATAAAAAATAAAGCAACTAATTTGATCACTTCATAATAGCTTGGATGTAATTGTTAATGAAAGATGCTGTTCCTCAATTATTTCATTTAAGCTTTAAGAAGATTGCATGCGCCAACAGCTTAGCAAAGAAACCTATTACAATTATTTTATATGAACACCTACATTTCTTGGGATTATCTTTTATAATGGATGTAATTTTCTCATACTCTAATAATTGACATAATTGCATTGAACAGTGTACTGTAGATAAAAAATAACTTGAAAAATGGATTTTATGGAATGATTGCTTACAAAACTTTAAAAACCAAGTTTTTCAAATAAATTACTTATTACATACATTTCACTAACACTAATAGTAATTGTAATATAAATCTAAAAAAACCTAATAATTGTTGTTATAAATATTTTTAATTTTGCAAATTCAATATATGCGTGAAGCTCAAAGAATAATACACCACAAGTGCACTTTAGAAAGTGTATTAAAAGAAAGCATTTCAAACAGTTTAAAAGTGATTTTACAACTTTTTTATTGACGTTATACTGTTCATAATAAAGTTCACGAGACTTGATATTTCACACGATTCTAGATTGACGGCAGCAAACCAGTTTGAAGTCACGGTAACGGTTACCGCTGTACTTATCACATTTTAGTATCGAACTCAATTAAAAGTATTTTTTAATCAAAGAGTTTTAAGTAGTAAAAGAAAATAAGTAAAATCAGCAAAGCTATATATTCAAGCTCATACAATTAAACTTTCATTCATTTCATTGAATGAAAAGATAATTCAAAATGAAGAAAATTAAATTTCTCTATGGTACTTTTTAAATGATGTATTGACATTCTTTCAATTTCAATATAGATATTTTTAAAATATTAAAATTTAATCAAAGCTTTAATTAAATTAATCCAACGAAAAAAAAAAGAAAATGTTATGAAAAATTTTCAACATTTCTGAAATATTCAAAACTGAAATGAGAAATTTTCAAAACTCCGTTCCACCGCAATTACCGAAGAAACTGCAAATTAATCAACCCTCCTCTCTACACGAATACACTGAAGATCATTATTAAACAAAATTGTATATAAACCCGACGAAAACAAATTTACAGTTCCGAAACCAACGTAGGCTTCTTCTATACACTCATCATCGTCCATCCTCAATTCATTACTCCTCCGGCGAACGCATCGCATTTGCCACTCGCTCGCGCTTTATTACTCCTACTGCACAGCCGGCCTCGCATTAATTCGCAACGGAGAATACTGCGTATCGCAATATTCTGCGCGCGGGCCCCCGACGTGCATTCTTCGCTAATTAAATTCCTGCGCTTAGCGGGATTGCGGCTGTGCGCTCTGCCGGCCTTGTGTATCGATGGAAAACGCGCGCGCGCGCGGGAATATTGTATAATATCGCGCGGTGGTGGCGGCGGCTCGTTTTCTTCGTTGTTTCCTGTATTTTTCATTGTTTTCCCCGGTGCTCACCGAAGCGCGAAGTAATCGAGATGGTTTTCTCTTCGTGGCCGTAGTATCCATAGCGGTTGTTTTTTGATGATAGAATGGTGGTTGGGTGCACTGGTGTTTGATCAAGGGGGAATTGCAGTGATTTTTAAGGAGGAATTTTAATTTGTTTGGATTGAGGTTTTAAAGGATGTATATTTTTATCATATCAAAATGTAATGATTGAAATATTCTTGAATATCCAGTATCGTTGATAAAATTAATCAGAGTGATACAACTGGATGTCAGATTATTTATCAAAAATAATTGTCATATGTAATTTATCTCCTTAGTCAATGTTTCTACATTTTAATAACTGTCATTAAATATGCAAATTTACAATACAATATAAATAATTGTAACTAATATGACAATTGAATTATCTAAATTCAGTTACTGAAAATGTAGAAAATAACGTTGAATGCTTATTCAACGAGATTTAATTATTTTATTATCATTAATTTCCATTACATCAGCGCTGCAATCGTATGATTTAAAAATTCGAGTTCCCAGTTAGTATTGAACTGCAAAATTTCATATCAAAAACGTTGAAAAACTCAGCAGAGCTTGCAAATAAATTTTTTAATTAAACGCGCTTATTTATCTCGTGATTATTTATTTTCAATTAAAAAGTTGCGATGCACGCGGACGCAACTAATAATGAAACGCTTATAGCGGTACGTTTCACTTAAAAACATAAATTAATTAAAAGACGGGATAATAAACCACCGAAAAACCTTTTCCGATATGGGACTGGCAATAATATCGGGAAAAAACATCTCGTTCATTAATCGTGGAATTGAGCAAAAAAAAAATAAATAAAATAATGCACATGTTACACTGAAATTTTATTAGCTTCACGGGTAACGAGAAATGAAACGTTGCGATCAATCAAAACTTTGCGAGCACTCACACATATACCACGCATACAGGCACCTGTGTAAGTTAATTGGCTGAGTTTGTCTCGTACGAGATTTAAAAATCGGATTTTCGTATTAATATGCTAATTCTGTGATCATAGAAAAAAAGAGCGAGAGAAATAAACAGAAGGAAGGATAAACCGATACAAACTCGGGAAGTATAAAATATCGCAGATCTGTAAAAAGAGGAAGCAAAGTTTTCGAATCGCCTTATTCCCCTCGGCGTTATAAAGCTCTCATACAAAGGAAAAATCGGATATTTTTTGTTCTCCTTTACTCCCTACGCTGTATGTGTAGAAGAGGAAAAAGAAAGAAATCAAGAGAGAAATCTTGAGTAGCGAAATAAAACTTTGGCGAGTGGCCGACGAAATGACTTGCGCACAGTCATAAAAGGGGGTAAGAAGCGAGAAAAAAATGAGACAAATCGGAAAAGATATAAATATCGCGTTACACGACGTCTTTATTAGTGTCGTTTAATTTTGTTGAATTCACAATGGGTCCAGCAGTTTATGCGTGGTTTATGGAATTACACGGCGAATTCAAATAGAAAGAGCATTATATCTATACAATTATTTGTTCGTCAGCATCTAAAGTCCATTCAGTTATAAAGGGCATCGTTATAAATTGCTTATTAACCAAAGTTTGGCCATTCGGCGAACCCATGAGCAAATAATCATTATTGAAATAACATAAACAGAGTTTAATCTCTGCGTATCATCTGTGTGTGTGTATTATATAAACACATAGATACGTATTGTGCTTCGCATCTGAACTGTTGAAACATTGTTGTAGAACAGTTAATCTATACGTATACGAATTCAGAGTATAATGAATAAATAATAACAAAGTTTTTTTAATGAGAAAATTAAATTCTATCAACTAATTTTTGTTACGTTTAAAAATCCTTAATAAAACGGACTATGCAATCACACTTGTATTGCAATGTATAAACAACGAGTAAACAATTCCTACGAGGGATGTATTATATCAGGATAGCGATTTAAATCAGTCTTATAGCAGCTTAATTCTGGATTTCGCCGCACGAGTACTTGATAAAAGCGTAATCTGACGGATGGGGGATTATTGGTTATTTGGAGGTACTGACTTTCACATGCATAATTTATACGTTACGGCGCCGTGAGCCGTGTGAGCCAAGTCAGTCGAGTGGGTGAATTCAGCCACAATTTATACGCGCGCATCTTAATTTTAATCCTTGAATGCAGTGCGGAATCACGCGGATCGCATATATAAACACATGTATATTTGGATTCAGTGGCGATTCGTGCGGGAAGTGTGGAGAGATTTTTTTCAAGTTCGTTTGGTGATTGAGCTTGAGGTTTTTTTTTGAGTATTTCAGAAGTCAAATATATCGATTTACTTGAAATGGTAATACGGATTATTTTTATTTATAGTTTAAATAATTTAATCATTCTATTTATAAATAAAAAATGTTACATATATTTTATATAGTTGTTTTTTAAATATCGCACGGACTGTACAATTTTTTGTTATATAAATAATGAGTTTTATACGCAAATACTACTGCAAAATACTGGCGCGATCCTAAATTGCTTATTTTCGTTACACTTTTTTCTCTGAACTTTTCATTTCAATTTCTAAAATAAAAGGAAAAATAAATATTGAAAATTACCGGTTGAATAATTTACAAAAATTCATTTAAATGAAAAAAAAAAAAAAAAAAAACAAAGCAATTCGAAAAAAACACTCCATTTTCATCCTTATTAACACTTACAACTAAAAAACATACAAAAAATTCCACATCTCCTCCAACATACCAAAACTTCTACCAAACCTTAACCACTTCGCTCCGTCACATCCTTCCTCGCCTCATAGCCTAATTGTCCATCCGAAGTAAATCGCGCAACCCCATCAAGTAGTACAGACCCGCGTATGAGCGTACTACGCGTGTATATACGTACCGAAACAAGCAGCAGCAGGAGTAGCGATGACAGTGTCAACTGAGGTGTCACCAGACTAGCGGTACAAGTAGTGCTGGCCATTCTCTGTCTCTCTCGTTGTGGTTTCGCACACCTATAGCACGCGAGCTCGCGCGAGTGCAGCTCTTTTAAGACCTCCCGTGTCGTGGCTACAACAACTTCGCAGTGGGACGAATGAAGAAGACGAAAGAATCGTAGTAAGGCTTGTTACGTACACGGCATTTACGTGTGCCGAGTGTAATATATGTACGCAAAGCGCACACACAGTTAAACTAGAATACAAATACTAATAAGCTTGTTCCTTTGTGTATGTGAGTATGTGTGTGCATACGCGTGCTAGCAAACATACTCCGTACATGTGTGCCAACCACAAACGCATACAACGACGCAAACATGCATATGCTAGAATTAACACACGAGTCCGCCCACTATAGCTGTCGCGACAGGTGCTCGTGATGCTGTGTATAAATGTGTATGTGTTTTGCGTGACGCAGAAAAGAGAGAGCGAGAGAGAGAGAGAGGGAGAAAGAGCGAGAGAAGTAAAAGTTTCGGACTTACGGAAATATAGGAAGTATGTGATTGGTCGTCGCGAGTTTTTCGTGCTAATCGTGTTCGACTGCGCGTGTATGTGTATAGATGTATGTATCGACACGTGGCTTCCCTTCGAATGCTGCTTGATAAGCTTTCATTATTAATTGGAAGCAAGAGTATAGGATATATATATATATATATATATGTTGAGAAAGAGAGAGAGAGAGAGAGAGAGAGAGAGAGACGTACCGGAAAATTGGTAGCACGAGGAAGTGAAAGAGAGATAGACAGTAGAGGACGAGAGAAAGATTGACGCGAACTGAACGAGTTGGAAGAGGGGAACGAGAGAGCGAGACGCGGAAGGAATATAAAGCGAAGGACTTATCTGAAATGCATGACGACGGAGGAAAGGAAACCCGGGCGACGAAAGGAGACGGAGATATTGAATTCTTTTATTGCGTATAGCATTTGGTAATGAGTCTGATAGTTTTTGCGCTCCTCTCGTGGACGTGATGACAATTAGGATTTCGCTTGGCGACGAGCTCGAAGACGTGTAGCAGTGTAGCAGTAAGGTTACAAATGTATTGCAGAGTAGGATGGCAAGTTGTAAGGGTCTCAAATTTTTGTATAGGTGGTAGGATTGGAAGGTTGATGATTTAGTAGTAGATCTTGACGTTATTAATTTTATGATGAATTTTTATAGTTCTATATCTTTTTCTTCTATGCATCTATTTATAGTCATTTATTTATTGCCAAAGCCCCCATGACAATTAATAGTAAATAACCCGTTTTTTTACGAATACCTAATAATAAAACGATGTCAATAACAACTTTTTATTCATCCATAGATACACTCTGCGCGGTTCTCGATTCACCGATATTTCAACCCCCCGGTTTTTTTCTTCTTCATCGAATTCATTATTACCCGTCACGAAAAACCCGTTACTCTCCACTTCTCTATAAACATAGCCACAAAACAAACCAATAAAACCAACGGGAAAATACATATATTCAGAGCGAGCGAGAGAGAGAAAGAGAGAGAGAGAGAGAGAGAGAACCGCAAGGGCCGCAGGCGCTCTTTTTGCCGATATCAGGAGCCGAGTCGCCGCCGAGTTGCTGCTCGTCCGAGTAATTTATTAATTAAATCATCCTGATTGACCAATTGCATTACTCCCTCCCTCTTTCCCACGCGCCATCAAGTTATGCACGCGCGCGTATATAACGATCCCGATAATTGAAAGTGTTTTTACCGGTACGCTTATCCGCGCATGTAGCAACAATCGCGCGCGCGCGCGCGTGTGCACGTCTCGCCTATTCCAGATCG
>JAYJLV010000056.1:14446997-14477553 GCA_036873485.1 Torymus texanus
TACAAGATTCTCCTGAGCAGTTTGGTCGTGCCTATAATGGAAAAACGAAGTTTTTGCATAACGGGGGATACTAGTTACTCAATATTTTAAGCATATAAATATTTTACTCTAATTGGTTTTTACTTTTCAGGTATTGATGGCAGTAGGAATAACAGCCGTAATTTGTTTCGCCTTGACCATGTTTGCATTCCAAACGAAATACGATTTTACTGGCGCGGGAACTTATCTGTTCATCGCCGCCATTGTGCTTATGCTCGCTGGTTTTCTCTCCATCTTCTTCTATAACCAAATTTGGTCCATAGTTTATGGTGCCTTTGGAGCTTTACTGTTTTCCTTCTACCTGGTGTATGATACACAACTGATGCTTGGTGGAAAACACAAATATTCATTGTCACCCGAAGAGTACATCTTTGCTGCTCTCAACCTCTACTTGGACATCATTAACATCTTCATTTACGTATTGCAAATTCTTGGAGCAGCCTCGAGAGATTAAACGTTTCCCCCTAACGATAAAACGTGAAAAGAGAAAGAGTCAAAACCAATAAAAGACAAGTGGATCAGTTTATAAAGAGCGTCTCAATGATCATCTTTGTTGGAAAAGAATTCATTGAGAGAAAGATTTAAGAGGCGCTTGTAATTGGAAAACGTAATTTTTCGAAGAGTTTACATGAACATCTTGTATCCAACTTTTTGCAATTTCAACAAGCCTTTACGTTTTCACAGAAACGCTCTCAATACCAAATTTCAACATATTTCATCTCATGTTTTCACAGTTGTATGTGAAAACGTTAATCTTTAAATGTTTTATATATCATCCATTGTGTCACACTTAGGTTAAGTCTTAAGTTTATTCTTTGCGCTCATTTTGTTACTTTCATTTTTTTTTTTTTCGAAAAAAAAAAAAAAAATAAAAAAATAAAACAAAAATAAAATGTTCATTTTCAAAGTACTTTTTTTCTTTTTGATAATCGGTGAAAAGAATTAAAAAATTGCATAAAGATGGTCAAAAATTGTAGATTTTAATGTTATTCTATGCTACCCCTATGAAAATAATAAAATCATTTTTATTTATAAAGATATTAATATGTTTCACACGATTGGGTAGTTTGTAATACCAAATATTCTATACGGTTTAACGATTTGATCAAACTTTTGAATATCTACAATCAGTCTAGTTTGAAGTTTTTAATTCATTTCAGATAAGCAATTCATGGAAATAACGGCAGCTTTGTGATGATCGTTTTTTATGTGGCGATATCTATGTAATAAGTAAAAAAATAGAAAATAGTTGTAAATTAAATATGAATACCGCCGCTATGTTTGTCGAACATTGATTATTCAATAATGATCGATTAATCAAAAACAGTGTAGAAAGATTCTGAAAGTGAATTGCTAATAGCAAACTGAACTGATAATAATTCACAAATCATCTTGACATAGTACAGATTATTTGTGCCTATAAAGAATCGTTAACACAAACGCTTAATTATTGCGTAACTATATATGAATGGTCGCTTTTGTCTATTATTCGAAAAAGAACTAGCTTTACTTACAACTTTTTCGTATTAAAAAGTAAAAGAGAAATCACTAAAACTTGTATTATATCAAATGTATGTTACCAGCGTGAATATTGCTCTTGATATGAAAAGAAAAAATCGTAATTCTTAGTGTTCCTATCGTTGCTATGTTTTCGTTTATCATAATTTGTTAATTCATAAATTAATGTATAATGTTTCGTAATTACTATTGCAATATATATAACAATATACCTTGTAGTGTATTTATATAACACATGTAATTACAAACATGTGTAGTATTTTATTCACCTACATATTAATACTTATTGTATACATATTGTATATTCAAAAATTTCAGACATACTATATGTAACTATCAAATTTGTTTTGCCGTAAAAATATACTAAGTATTTATTTTTTTTTTCATATTTGACACAGTTTAATAATTATTTTATTAAAGAAACAGAAACGAAAACTTTGTGTCGTTTTTTATCACCAGAAACTTTAGTTTAAGAATTTATGATTAAGTTGAAAATAATAATATAGCGTCTGCATTTCCGTGAAAAAATAAAATATGATCATTATAAACATTTTTTAAAATAAGTAACTATTTTTAGTAGGTAGTGACAATAATGTATTTTTTATAGATGGGTTATATTTAATCTACCTGGAAAGAGTTGATTTTGTTATAGTTAATTTTACTTATCTAAATCATCTTTTGTAACGAAATTATATAGTATAAATACAAAATAAATATACATTTTAAGGTAACGAAAACTCAATGAAACGAATAAATGGTGATATGATAAACCAGTATTTGAACAATAATAAATAAAACGGTAAATTTTTGAAATTTATTTTATTATGCACGTTGAAAAACAGGCGCGAGCGAAGGCTCAATTTTTAAAAAAATATTCATCAATCGATCCGTCCTTCCAGCGACGAAGGATCGCATTTTATCGATTGTTTTGAGAGATTGCAACGAGTCAATAAGTAATATAAATTACGAATAATAATCAATAATATAAAAAAGGGCTTAAGTTTCACCTTTGTCGACAATTGACGCTGTCCGCACCAAATGATTTTTATTGCCTCGCGTCGCGTACTGTATCGTGTAAAAAAATATATATGTATAAAAGACAGATTTTACGAATAAATAAGTAAATAAATAAATTATACAGATACGCTTTGACGCGTTTCACAAAGCAAACGGTTCGACACAGAAGTTGTTGTATAGATGAAGACTGTTTACCGTTAATTTTCAATAATAAAACGCCTTTGTTGAAAAGAATTATCTGAGAATTAATTTATTATCTAAACTGCACCATCTTATTTTATACTTTCTTTTCTTTATATACCTAATAGTTATACGTCTAAAAAACGTTTGTGTAATATGTTTATACTTTTTACCCCTTTTGTATTCGTTTTCATTCATTTATAAAAGATGGTTAGTTGTGATTGCATACATTTTGCAAGTTATTATATTTTTTTTAGCTTAAAAAGTTATGTTTCTTATCATGGCAGTAAACTTGCAAAAATTTTTCTGGACTCGTTAAGAAAATATTCAATTTTTTTTTCTCATTTAAATAAATGTTATGAAATATTCGATGCTTGTTTCGCATGGTACATTTAAATATGTACACGAATTGAATTGCTTAAAGAGAAAATTTTTGTTTTATAATAAGAACACATTCAAACTAATTACAGATCAACTTGGAGATAAATTAAATGTTAGTAATCGTAATTTTCCACAAAACAAAAGAATCGCATCACAGAAATTACAATACAATCCAGTTTTTTTCTTTATGACAACAGTCTTGTCAAGAGGTAGAAAAACACGACTACACAATTGCTATATAACCACCCGTTATAAAAACGCTACTTTTTTTACGAAGAAAGTGTGTGAGACAAGAAGAAGAAAACAATGACCATTCGCTACTCGCGTGATGCGAAAATCTCAGACACTTTAGCAGTGAAAAAAGTATATGCACATATAATCTTTCTTCGATTCATTTGTATTTGCATTTGCCCAATGTTGTCGATTATGATAATGTACAGTAAGCAATTACATCGTGCGATTACACGCCACTAAAGCTAAAAACCACGTAGGATCAGGTTACAATTTAATCCCGGGAGAAATAATACGGAGATACAAGCTTATGTGTCGATTTCGTAACTATAGAATCGAATAATTGATCTTATGTGTAAGGTAGGCGTTGTAATTTGTTGAGACAGAGAACAAAATTTTCTATACGAGAAAGTAAAATCATCTCCACAGACTACCAAAATGAAAGAAATACGAATGATCTCGTGTGCGATTTTTAAAAAATTATTGCTCAATTATGTCTATGGCAATGATTTTAGTCTCTGCAACAGTAATTAAATACGTCCAGTGCATCGACGAAGGAAAAAAAAAAGAAATTAAACCTAAGCACAGTAACACACAAATATAATTGTTTGTATAATACACAAACGATAATGTGTACGAGTCGTTAAGACCCGAGAGTAATTAATTTGTCTAACGAATTGCCTCCTAAGTGTATCAAACATTTCAAAACGGAATAAAAATTCGTGCATCGCTTCACAACCACTGAACTTATTTAATTAGTGCTCAACAAATGCCGGCCTTTCTGCTCCTTCACATCCTCCTTCTCCTCCACCCCCGTATACGCGTCGAAGAAAAAGGTGTGGTATAGACGCTGCATATGTGGCGCAGGAGGAAAGAGAAAGAAAAAGAGATTCCGTATGTGGCGTTTATCGTGCAGCTCTTCACAAAAAGGTATTTTTATTATAGTAGGAGAGGAGGGACTCGGTCGTTGACGCGCGCTCGCGCACGCGATGAGGATTCAGCAGCACCGGCTGGAGGTTCGCTCGACTCTTCGGTCGACGGTCACGCGGTCGGGCGCATCTTGCGGCTCCTTGCCATGGGTCTTGTCCAGGATCGCCTCCGCGAGCTCGCGGAACGCGCGGTCGATGTTTATATTTGCCTTCGCCGACGTCTCCATGAATCGGATGCCATGCTCTCGCGCTATCTGTTGAACAAAATATAAATATGTTAATAAAATTCGTGAGTAATTGATGAATTTTTTTTATGAGATATCAATTTTGTAGTAATAAAAGAGAATAATGTAGCTATCAACAAGATTGTATTTTTAAAAGGCGAATTGTGATGAAAATTTATGGGATTACACATAAGTCTTTATTCATGTCGTAGAACTAGATAACAAGTGATTATCAGGGTGGGGCTTGGAAAGCAAACAAAGGATTGACATTAATTTCTAGTGGAGAAACTAAGAGTTCAATTGGCATCCATCATTATTGATTGAAGTGTTTGAAGTACAAGACAACTCACAGTTTTATTTAAGTGAATTTTTCCATTATTGCAATCAATCAAAGTGTATTTGATATTGTTTTAATAAATAAGATTTTAGATCAAATTACAGATAACTACAAATATTTTTATATCAGTGGGAAATTCTGATTAATAAATTCAAAGAATAAATTTATCAATAACAAATGTATCATACTTATAGTTTTATAATGAAACTAGAATTTTAAAATAAAGTAAAGTATATTTGAAAAATACTTACTGCTTCACCTCTTTCAGTACTAACTTCACGCCTATCCTCCATATCACTTTTGTTCCCTAAGATCATTTTTTCTACATTTTCATTTGCATGCTGTAACAAATATATTCCATTAATCATAATAAATTCAACAACTAACACAAAATTA
Source organism: Torymus texanus (assembly GCA_036873485.1). NCBI lineage: Eukaryota > Metazoa > Arthropoda > Insecta > Hymenoptera > Torymidae > Torymus > Torymus texanus. The sequence continues at coordinate 14,452,250 of JAYJLV010000056.1, forward strand.
TAAAATAGTTTTGAAAGCCACTACATACCTCATCTATATTTCTTAACCAATTAACTATATTTTCAAAAGTCTTTTCATTTGTTATATCATACACTAACATTATACCCATTGCACCTCTGTAGTAGGACGTTGTGATAGTGTGGAATCTTTCTTGTCCTGCTGTGTCCCTAAAAAAAGATAGCAAACAAGTTAAGATCAATTGTTAATTAAATATACATGGATGCTATTGAGTTCTATTATAACCAGGTCTTACCAGATTTGAAGCTTGATCTTTTTTCCTCTCAATTCCACTGTCTTTATTTTGAAATCTATTCCTATAATGAACAGAAATATTTTTGTTAAAAACTTATAAAATTATTAATTTTTTATCAAAAAATTGAGATTTTTCAAATAAATCGGGATAGTTCAGTTAAAGTTACAAAACTAACTTATTTGAATGAAATATTTTTTGAGTCTAGATTAGTCAATATTTTATTAAATATCTTCTCTTAAAACTGTTAAAAAAGTGATGGCTGAAATCGGTCATCACAATAAGACTGTTTTGATTTGTTGTTGTAGATTCATTAGATCGGTCTATACAAAATAGGCGCGAAAATCTAATATGTTTGAATTTTCAAGATTGAATTCTCTCGAGTTTATAAATATTTAAAACTGAATAATTAAAATATATAGTATAAGAAAACTTTCATTGTCATATTTATCAAATTTATGTTATTATCGTTAATTTAAACTGATTGACCGAAACTTTAAATTAAATCTAAATTGATCATGTGCTCATAACCTTAACAAAAAAAATAAATAAATAAATAAAATAATGAAAGTCAATACGCGCGAAGCGCGTTGAATCTAGCTAGCAATATATAATAAACAAAATTAAAAATTTTTGCTATAACCAACTTCTTAAAATACTTTTAATAATAACAATAAGAATGACTAATGTTTAAATTAAAAATGACAACACGTTTTCTACACTCATATTATTATACTAATGATAAATAATTTTCGATAAAAAAGCTATTTATAATACTGTGTTATGCCTCTGTAGTGAAATAAACATTCAACAGAACTGCATGATTCTAATATTTAAAAAACTTCCATCCAACATTTCAGACCAATGTCGTAAAAAAGAGTCTATAATTTAATCGTCAAGTAAAGCCATTTAAAAGATTCCGCTTCTATCCGTTTCGAAGCAACAGTTTCCTCAACAGGCCAAACAAATAAAGTCATCATCCTCCACTACTCTACGCGACTTGGACCAATAAAAATCAGCTCTCAGATTATTTTTAGCGGAAAAGTCTTCCACGACCTCGGCGTCACCAATAATCAACCTATAGCAAAAAAATGACTCAAAAAAAGGATCGGTTACTTAGTCACCCGTGTATATAGCGTATCTCCGTTTCCTATACAGTAATCAAACGCGTTCGAAAAAAATACGAGCTCATGTCTTTTCGCGTGCAGCCGACCTTCCCTCGCGGAAATAAATGTAAGATAAGGTAAAAAGGTAGGTACACCCATGTAAGTGTATATATACAGCGAACCGTGGATCGAACGTTTTTCAATTAAAAACCAGAGCCCGTAAAGCCATCCCGCGCGCGCCCTCGTGCATAACTGCGCTGCGTCACGCCAGAAGTAACCAGACCAAGACGCGCGTTCGATCGCGAAAAAAAGAGTCAGGCGAAAAAATACAGTTGTAATGGCTTAAGCATATATATATATATATATATATATATATATACACACACACACACACGTATATATGTATATCCCGAAATATAAGCTACAGTGTGATCCAAAAACCCTAACCTCCGGCGTAGCCGTAGCAGCGGGCATTTAAACCAACACAATCTATATGTGTACGTGCGTGCGGCGTCAGCAGCTACCTACTACACGTTAACTCCGTTCCTCTCTCTCTCTCTCTCTCTCTCTCTCTCTCTCTTGCTCTGTTTATGTAAATCCCGTGCTCTCGCGCGCGGGCGTAATCAAAAGTGCGAAAAGATACGATGAGAGGAGAAGGAGGAATAAGAAGAAGAAGAAGCAGCAGCAGCCGGCGGGTGAGGTGACGCATGAGTAATGCGCTAGAGTTTAAAAATAAAACTCCCCGTCGTCTTGCGATGCGTGTGCCTCTTCTCTCCTCCTCCACCTCTCTCTCTCTCTCTCTCTCTCTCTCTCGCACACACGCACGCACATACACATACAACGCGAGCGGGCATCACACGTCGAACGTTCGTGTAATGCTAGGTGTCGCAGGTCCCCCTCCGCTGAATGCGCGGGCGCAGGTATATAAAAAGGTACCTATGGTGGAGATGAAGGTCGTGGAGAAGGCGTCGTCGGAAAATCGGAAGAGTATGCAAGTCTTGCCGACGCCGCTGTCGCCGATGAGCAGCAGCTTGAACAGCAGGTCGTACGTCTTCTTCGCCATTGTCTCCCTGCGTTACTGCTGCTATATACTGTACGTGTGACTTTCCGTCCGACCCTCTATCTTACTTGCGCGTTATAACCTTTGCCTCCGCGCGCACAGTGAAAACTTTCTGGGACCGTCGTCGTCGTCGTTGTCGTCTCGCGTATTGTAACACACACACGTACACACGAACGAGGAGGAGAGGAAAAAAATAGGAAAAAGGGGGGCAAGCGCGCGCAAGTGCACTGTATATATAACTTTCGCCAAGTGTGTGCAACCGTAGGTAGCAGTATATACCCACTCTGGCCTGTTTTTTTGTGTCGCGTGTCTGTGCCTATAATATACGCGCGGCGAGCTGGACGGACGATAACTAAACCGTTGCTAACTAGCCTACACACTGCTGTGTGTGGATTTTTCCTCCTACGCCGTCACAGTGCCGCCTGCTGCGCGCTGCTCCGAAAATTTTAGGAACTGCGCGGATGATGATCCTGTGCGTTCGAAGAGAGTGTATGTGTGAGCCTGAGGGCTATGTGTATGTAGAGAGGGGGAGCGACATCTGGGGGAGTCGATAAGGTAGAGAGATTGGTGAGGGGGGTGACGATGAAGGAACCGCCAAAAGTTGTGTTAGATTCAAAGCAGCTGATGATGCTTACGCGAAGCCTATAAGAGGCATTTTAGGAATATAGTGTTTGTTTTGCAAATTTAGTTTACGTTTCTTTTATAGCTGACTCGAGCAGTTCGGTGATTATTCATGTACTCGGAGCGCAGAGAGGTTTGAAAAGCCTCCAAGGCAAATGGTGTTTTTCAATGTGCAGACCTCTAATTTAGGTTAGATTTATCAAAACAATGGAACACGGAGTTCGATGAGTGAAAAAGACAATTTAACGTTACATTTTATAGCGATGTAAGTAATTGAATTATTACTATCCCGTGAAGGTTATAAATTCTTTAAGAATAATTTATTGGTGAAAATGATTGTAGTAAAACGTTAATTATAAAAATCAGTACTTTATGATACTTACATTACTTTACTTTTAACAATTTAACTATATTAAAGTTAATATTTTTGTGAATTTCAGTTTTAGACTATTACTGTGATAATATCAATTAATTAAATCTGTGATTTATACAAAATAAGATCAAAATGGAAGATGATATGATTGTTTTGAGTGATTGCTCAGATGAATTAATAAACTCAAAGAACAGCAAGAAAGAGTCAGATGAAAGTGATATGAGTTTATCTAATTTTCCAATAGTAGATTTAAATGTAATAAATGCCATAAATAAGAAAAATTTAAACAATACTATTGAGGATAATAAAACATCTAAAAATAGCAATCTGAATACTAAACCAAAAAATAATTTAAGTACAGAGAGTGCAAAAGAAAAAGAATCTAGTGATTCTGATACTCCAGAAACTTTTGAAAATGAAAATAATTCAAAAAATAAAAATAGAGCCAAAGAATCTCAAAGTGATTCAGATTATGAAACACAAAATTTGTCTGATGATTATTGGGAAAAATATATGGCAAGACTAAAAACAAAATACCAAGTAGATGATTCATCTTCTTCTGAAGATGAAAAATCATCTGAAAAAGAAGATAACAAAAATGATAAAAAGGGTAAGTAAGAAGTTTTTAAATATAAATAAAGATTTTAAATATATAGTAATGTAAAGATCTTGATAATTAAGTAGGTAAGAAAATAGAACCTAAAACCAAGAAAGGAGATGAAGAAAAAAAGAAAAGACAAGAAGAACGCCAACATGAAAAAATTAGAAAGCAAGAAGAATCTGCCAAACAAAAAGCTTTGAAACAATTAAGTTCCAAAAATCGTTTAAATGTCAATCCTGAACATTGCATGAAACAAATGGAAATTGGATTTGATGAAGAAATAAAAAACTTTGACTTTTATAATGAGTTTTTGAAAACTGCTCAAGAAAATGAAATAAAACATAAGATAAGATCACATCTAGTTCCTTACTGTATAACATGGAAAAGAAAAGTAGAAGAAAATTATCTAAATGAAAAGCATGAAATATGTTCAAATATTAGAATAGTTAATGAGAATCAAATTTTGTTAATTTGGGATTGTGAAGAAACTGTAAAACATATTCATGAGGGTACATTTGTTACTACCATTTCTAATACTAAATCACTAGTACCTGATAAAAAATTATCATTGGTTATATACAAAATAGAAAGTTATTTCACGCACATGAAAACTGTCAAGGATCGAGCTGTACAAAAAGAGATTTCAAATGGTAATTTAATAAATTATTGACATAGCATTGACATTATTTAAAAATATTTAATATTAAATATTTATAGGGAATCAAAAGCAGAAGAAAAATAAAACAAAAGTTGATAAAATGTTTTCAAATTGTCCAAAAATATCAAGAAAGAAATTTGAGGAATGTTTGGTTGAAATTCAACTAATGCACAATGTTAGTTCTAGGCTAATCGAAAATCCAGGGGAAATGGTTTTGTTAATTCATCAATACACAAAAGCAATAGCATTATTGCCTTCAAAAATTGGAAAAAGGCAAGAGGAATCCAAAATGGACTGGTATGCTAACTGTGATAATAGAGATACTGTTAAAGTTGATAAAGATGGAAATGGACTCAAAAGATTATGGCAGCAACAACTTTGTCAATTTAATTTAATGAGTTTAGAAACATCAGAAGCTATTGCCTCAGTATACAAGTGCCCACTGCAATTAATGAATGTAAGTTCTCTTTAGTAAGTAATATTTCCTTAGCATCAGCTTTATTATTTTTGGTTGACCAAGCAAATATTTTAGGCTTATGCAAACTGTACTCCAGCTGAAGGAGAAATGATACTAAAAGATATTCCAGTAAGATTAAATCATAGCTAATTGACAATTAACAGTTGAACAAGTTTTAAATAATACTTCATTAAATATTTTTGTTTTTTTTTAGATTAGAAGAGCAGCAGGACCTTTAACATCTGTTAGGAAAATTGGCCCAGAATTAAGTAAAAAATTATATATGATGTTTACTTCAGATGATGGAGAAATTTATCTAAATGACTAAAACTAAGATTTTATAACTATATAAAAAAAAAAGAATTTTGTAAAAATTCCTTTCAACTAGATTGATATGAATGTAAATAAAGTTTAAAATACTTATCTTTTTATTTTCTTAATAATAATCCTTAAATTTATACATATATAAGGAAAAATCAAGACCATAAATTCATAAGAATATTCATCTTTATTTAACGCAAAATTTAACAATGGATAAGGAAAAATAATATTTCGAGAAAATCGATATTTACGCTGAGTAAAAAACTGTACATTAAGTTTACATTTTAAGGCAGTAACACTTTAACAAGTGAGTATGAATCAAATGCACTTATAGAAATGATATAATTCAGTTTATAAAAATTGCCTGTTTGCATTCTCTATTTACAGACTAAGATTACTTTAGAGCTTTTTTTGCGTTTGAACCATTATCACATGATATTAATTCATTATTCAATATAAGATCGAAACTTTAAAGAATTTGTACATTACAAATAAAAAAAAATTGACGCTATTTATTATTCTCATATTTAACTGACTTATGAATTGATGCACAAATCCTTGCAGCACACTTAAGTTTTATTTATACATATTACTAAAGAAAATTGAATTAATACTTAACTAACTTCTACACGAGTTTCCAATATGAAAATATCTATATTGAACCCATTTTAGGGGAAAAGGCAATGTTAAATTATCTTATATAAAGCTGAATGTTGCCAGTCTTTGCAAATTAATTTAAATGAACACAATTTGTTCGTGTTACTATATTTACAAACGAGACTACTCTATTCTTACTTCGTGCATCAATTCTGAAAATTAAGTTTTAGGCGATTAAAGCACACATAAATAACTGATGATAAAACTAATCTCACTGAAAATGTTGAAACCACTAGGTAAATCTTTACAAGGAACTAAGGTTTTTTGCTGTTTTCAGCATTTAGCTCGATGAACGTCTGTTTCTCATCTACAACTGTCGAGTTCAGTTGTTGATCCGAGACATCGCCTTTCACAGAAGTCTGAAGCTCACTGAAATAATTGGCCGGAATCCTTGTCGTCCCCTGAGTGTACATGACCTCATTCTTCGGCTCTACGACTAAAAACTTGTTCCCCGTTGCTGTCGTCATCGCTCTTCTGTTACTTTTCGTCAGAATTACCGGACTGCTTTTGTCATCAACGTCGGCTCTCTTCGTCAATATGATCTTGGTGTATTTGATCGTTGGTTGGGCACTTGTCATTCCACCTCGGCTTAAGGTAACTATGTTCTGCGGATGTGTGACAATCTGCGACTGAAGCGACTGTTGTAGTTCGGTCGAAGCAGCGAGACTTTTGTTATTAATAAAAACTACCTTATTACCCACGGTGTTCATCATCGGTAGCGTCTTCACTTCCGATTGCAGACTGATTGGCGTGGTTGGAGACAGAGGTGGCAACCGTTCAAGGTTGTTCAGGTTCTCGCCGTCCTTTGCAAAAATAATGGGAATGTCAAGGATGTTTCCCAGTTCGTCATCCAGGATTGCGTTAACTCGGGTCTTCATACAGTCTTGGATCGTATCGATAGATCCTGAATTTATCTGTAAACATAGTCAGTTTTATTAGTTTCATAGAAAAGTATGTTTTTCAGGTTGACAGTACAGGGAATTCTAAGGTTTACTAGGTATGTAGGATCGGGAAAAAGGATTCCATTTACTGTTTTACCGACAATTTCATCGATAAAAAAAGTTTTTCAAATAATTTTGTGAACCTATATTCACAATCAATGACTAGTATTTTTGATAAAAATAATAAAAAAAATATCAGCTTCACCGACCGTTTTGAGGATAAGAAACAATTCAATGTGCCAATCGCATTAAGTTTTCAAATGGTCGGTAAAGCAGTGCATCGGTAAATTCCCTCTGAAAAAACGAACTAACTTCACCAAGGCCAAACACACATTAACGGATTAATAAAAAAAATAAATAAAATAAATATCAAATGCCATAGTCACGTTATACAGGATTTCTTTCTTTTAAGCGGACATCCTATATAATGGGTCGACAAATCATACGACGTGGTCGTGGAAGTGGACCCATACCTTGATGTTACTCTTCTCCGCTATCTGTACTTTAGTCTGCGGGGAGGGCTTGTGATGCAAGCTCTTTAGGGAGATCTTGGCCGCGGGCCGAGTGCCGGCATTCCTCGGCGATCGCGTCGTGCTCGGCTTCGGGCTATTATCGCTGCCCGTCGGCAGCGGCGGCAGCGGCAACTGGTCTTGTTGGTAGCCGCATCGAAACACCGAGTGCTTCCTGCCGCCACCGGCCATCGAGATGTCCGCCACTACAAAGTACAAAGACAGACACCTCTCTGAGACTCGAGCGTGCCAGAGGAGGAAGGTATACCGAGACGGGGGGATCACACCGAGCAGCGAGCTTATACAGTTGCAGTGCTTTTCTTTTTCTCCTGCGTTTCACATGGCTCTGATGTTGGCGTTCAAATTTACATTAAATTTCATTTTACAGTAGTGTTGTCGATGTTTCAAAACTTAATGTTCGAAAATTAAGAAAGTCTGGATATTTTTTACACCAACAAATCAAGTCAAAGCTTTATTAACAAAGTATCGTTCTTTTAAACATTAATTTACCATTTATATTTATTTTTAATTTGTGGTGCTACATAACAATTGAAAATGTAGTGAAGAGAGCATGCAAATAAATAATTGGCTGATTTTTGTATTTTAAACAACTAAATTACGGGTCAAATCTGCATGTTAATGTTTTTTTTTCAATTAAGAAATATACCTGAATTATAAATAATTAATTTTACAGTTTTATGTTATAAGAAATTAAATTCTAATAACTTGTATAAAGTTATGTTAGATTAATTATAGAGTTGTTACGAACTACTAACCCAATTTCCAACAAGATACATAGTGTGCATGCATATCTTTAGTTAGTATACTAATAAATATTTTTGACACGCATTCTGTAAAAAATATATTTAAGCTAATACGAAGAATATGTTGTATAAACGTTAATATCTAATGAAATATGAAAGAAGGGTAGGAAAAATTTTGAAAGAGGACAGGAAGTAAAAGATATGATTTACGCAAAAAAGATTTATTTTAACATGAAACACAGATAGTATATTCAATTAAGTTTATATACAACTGTTATCTAATTTTCGAAATAAAGAATGCCAAAAGACATTTTTTAACAATATGTGTATACAGATTATACAAATATAAATATTAGATATTAGAATTTAACATTTTTCATATTTTATTTGTATTTGTAAATAACATTTTATTCTGACATCTGAGTGCAAAAATATTTTGTGATTTACGCGTTATATTAACTATTTACTAGCAAGACCATATTTATGGTTTTCTACGTTTTATAATTCTAAGGCTATCACAGTTAAAAGGTAATTCTTACAATGATTTTTTAAAAATACCTTACAGTACTACTTTTAGTACTTATTTACCTATATCTATACAATAGAGATGTAAATATTCTTTTAATTAACATCATTGATTCCCGTTTTGGTAAAATTTCGAAAATAATTCAAATCACAAGTTCATTGCACGAAATACTGGTATTTGGTAGAGGAAAAATAAAATTGTAAAAGAAAAAAGGAATTAAGATCTTTGCAAAGCCCAGCTATCATTTCAAAACTACAACAGCATCTAATTTTGCCACCACTTAAAATAGGCTTAACCGCACTCAAACAGACTAGTAGCGCATTTAAATAGTACGCTTTGCATGGGCTTGAATTCTCAAGATCGCATCAAACATACAAAATTCACCGTAAAGTTCCATTAAAACAGCACAATTTTGATTTAAGGCATTCCACAAGAACATTGTTTTTTTTTTAGATATCATTCGCTTACTTATGTTTTAAATTATGCTGTACCTTTTGTCGTCGCCGTCGTAGTCGGCATAGTTGTCGCTGCCACCGTTACCATTGATGAATTCTTTGGTGTGAAAAGAACACTAGAAGATATCGTTGATTTACCGGCTATTGTGTTACTAGAGTTCACATAACTCTTTATTTGTTGAACATTTTGTTGTGCATTGATGATATTTACGTTCGCACTGCTTTTCATGTTTGTAACTGGAAATCATCGTCATTTAAAATTCACTTGTAGTTTTTATTTTATAATGTTAAAGAAAAGGTACCTGTTGCTGTTGGAGCACTGATTCTCAGAGGTGCATTATTCGACGGCGTAAGCACATTCACCATATTTATGTCACCACTTTTCTCCGTAATATTAACATTTTTATAACTATTTGTTGCCCTATGTGCTACCTTTTTTGTTGGCATGATCATCTTGATCTTTGCAACGTTCTGCTGTCCACCGATATTTAACTGATTGTTTTTTGATACTTTAATGAAGGTATTTGATGCCTTTAGTGTATTCGGTTTCCCTGCTGGCGACGTTTGAAGGTTGATAGACGTGGGTTCGAATCGGATAGGTCCCACTGGCGCCAAACTGGCAAATGAACCAATATTTAAAGTGATTCCACCCGATGAATTTTCCAAATTTTGTTGCTGTAATATGTTATTTATAAAATTATGAAAATGTTAGCTAATATTTCTTCAAATCACCATCCTATTGCGATCAATGATCCGTTATTATATCTATTATCGTACCGAACAAAGTTCAATATTTTTTTTCAATGATACTTTACCTGCGTTGTAAGCCTGGATGTTATCAACTGATCAGAGAAGTTCTGGTTTGCATAATTTGCCCTTGCTTTTCTCCTTGGCGTTTGCGTGGCTGTTGTTCCCGTCAACGTAACTAACGTTCCCCTTGGTAACACATTCGCCGGAATACCCGTTATGTTATTCCCAACAGCATTACCGTGCGGGGATTGCGGTCTCATCTTCTTTATATTTAACGTTTGAGAATCACTATCTATTGAAACAGTGTTAGAATTTTTCCTTTTCCTTCCTTCGACTTTCTTGACTATAAGTATATTATGTAGCATTAAAATCAAATTAAGAATTATGAAAATACTATGTTAATTATATATTAATATTATCAACATACGTCGGTTTTCATAATTACTGATCGAATGCGCCGAACGTAATGGCAGAGGATGAGGCTGTAGTAATATTCCTCCCACGAAATCAGCTATTTCATCCAGAATACAGCGATCTACCATACTTTGACTTATTTTCTCAGAAATTTTTTTTGAGGTAGAAATACGAAGATGATCGTCGGCCGAGCCTATGACCACTAGACTAGTAGGTACGAGCATGTGCTCTCTAAGATCCTCCATATCGTCCACTCGTGCAAGCATTGCATTTTGTCCGATGATGAACATCACCGGACAACGTACTTCCAAAACTGTGTCATCTGGAGTGCCCCTTTTACCGTCCGCCGTATTGAAGGGGAAGCCCAGACATATGATCGCTGTTATGTGTTCTAATTGGCCAATCTATAAAAATATAAAAAATTAAATTATACCAATTTATAAGGATTGATTTTATATATGTTTTATTTTAGGTAAACTCGATTTACCTGGCAGGCTAAGGCAGCTCCGGTGTTAAATCCGACTAAGACTATTGGTCTACCTGGGTAATCTACTCTGACATCTTGAATCTTTGCTCTAGTGGCTTGCACAAGTTGTTCAACGCCGGTGATCATCGTTATTTTGTTCGCAGTCAAACCTGCGTGTGGATTCACTGTGATAACCATGCCCAAGTGTCCCAACTGTCCTGTCCATTTATGTTGCCGCGAAGAAATATTAGGCGTTATTCCACTCGGTGCAACTATAAGAATTGGGTTTCCAGGCAATTTTTTCTGTTAATAAATAAATTAAAATAATTAACGAAGATTCAGTTTATGAAGAATCTAATGAAAGAAAAATATAATTACAGGTCGGACTGTATTTAGCATTGGACTAAGAGGATCCCACGATTTTTTTAAAAGAGGAGTAAGACTTTCTGAGGCAGCAGGACCAGCTTTAGAATTGATATTAGATTGTACAGCAATCATTTTATCAATAAGTTGAGGTATTCTTTGTCGTAGGGTTTGTAAAACATCCAAATATATCGATAAATATTCTGGTGGCAGATGGTCAAATAATAAACAATGCAACCATTGAGTTATTCTCCAATCCCAATTAGCTGCTGCCAAGGTTTCACGAAACCTTTTAGCTGCGGTGTCAATGGATGTTCGCCGAAGGACTGGTTCATAAGCATCGTTTGATTTTGCTAGCCTGGACATTCGCTCAGAATTCAATATCTTAACAATCCTGTTGAAAACTCTATTTTGTACGGGAGACCACAAAATTTTGTCAATATTTTCTTCCCAGTCATCTGTACTTTCTGGCCTTATAAAGTTAGCTACCCTTTGAAATTCATCCATAGACTGTTTAATCTTTGTCAAGTCATATGGAGGTAATATTGGCTCTGGATCAATATCTTCAACATTAATAAGTTCCTCCTGTTTTTTACTGTTATAAACAAAAGAATATTTTATTTTAGAATAGTGAAATACAAAGCATGTTTTGTTATTATAATTATTTTAAATTATGAATATATTTATTTTCTATGCTTACTTAAATTATTTTTATTAAAAGTACTTGAAATATTTCATACCTAGGTATTGCATTTTGTGGTTTGGAAAAGAAAAGTCTTTTAATTGGCTTCACATAAATATTTTCTGGTTTCCAATTCCAAGGTCTAGCATAAGAGTGGTCTTTTAATATTATGTTTCCATTTGCTTCACAACCATTAGCAAGCTCGTGAATATAACTTATCAACTTATTTGGAGGACTTTCATCCGATGAACTGTTTTCTGTAGATGGACTGTGCAATCCAGAGCCAACAGTTGTGGTAGTTGAACTCGTAGGTGATGTAGTCAATAACATTTTCATCGAGGTATCTCGGCTAGATTTTGATAGTGAATTGTTCATTTGTAGCAGAAAAAATTTCTGCTTGCACCTTAATCTGCAATTATGATAATTTTAGTTGGTATAAATAATTTCCTTTTAACAGTTTTCATTTGGCAATTTTAACTTTGAGTAATTTCAAATTTTATTAGTCATAATGAAATTCTTTTATTGAAATTAGAGAAGAAGTTAGTTCCCTATTAAAAAAGAAAATAAATCAAACATATTCATGCAGAGAATTTCTCTGCCCTGAATTTACTTTGGTAAAAACTTATGAATTATAAAAAGATAAGTTTATTTTTGTAAAAAAATTAAAATGTAAGCATTTAGAAATTGCAGTGATTTCAAGGCTTTCAAGCACTCAGCTAATCTCATACTCTCAGCTCTATAAATAAAAGCCTATGCATAAGTTAATTTTATTCATCTTCTCTGCTCTGCATTATCAAATTAAAAATTACCCCATTCAGATAACAGTTTCACTATTCAGCATCAACTCCAGTTTCAACCAGCGCGGCACAATTCCATCCACACAAACAATACACTTATATACGTATATAGCACGTTCCAATAAGTTACTTATATACCATTCCACTGAAACCGGTAATCCGTATTGTCGAACAAAAACACACGACACTCAGCCCAGCGTGTAAAAAACAAGAAATAAACGACTCACCTTGCAAATCGCAAATGTGACGCTCCCGGCGTTCATCTCTTTCCTTTTCCCTCTCTTTATCTCTCTCCTTCCAGTCCGGTGCGCGCGAACTACTACACTCACACACAACGACGGAGAAGACGAGGACTACTACCACTACTACCGCGTTGCATCATGTGGGCGTATACACCATTTTTTGAGACTGATTCAATGTTGTCACTACCTCATACTAATCTTCACGACGACCTGGGACGCAGCAGCAGTTCACCGAGTGCGGATGGTCGATTGATTCGCAGAAGCGAGAAGAGACGTGAAAGGCAAACGAACGATGCGGTAAGGTGCAGCCTCAGTGAACGAGCGTAACTGAACCGCGAGCGAGCCGCCGCCGAGCAGCGACGGCGCACGCACGCGGCCATTTCGCGCGATTGCGACGTTGCCAAAGGTTTGTCGACGATGTGCGAGGTTATCAGGTTAGTTAGAGTGGGGATGTCATGTGCTCAACGTCTGATACGGTGTTTGTTGCTGTTTGAATGATGCGGATATTGAGTACCTATTTTGCGAGGATTAAAAACCTACGTAATAAGGTATATTCTTTTTAATACTTGGTATCTTTATGCGTGTATTTTAGGTTAGGTAAATTTTATAGATTTATATTTAATATTCGAGAACAAATATAAATTATATTTTTATTCTGTACTTTTTGTAGGAATAATAGATCAGGAGTCTATTTGTTTGCGTAAAATGAAAAAAATTGTTCGTACAGCCAGTGCGATATCGTATAGGCATCAACTGAGAAATAAGATACTAGGATGTGTTTATAAACGAAATAATAATAAATGATAAGCTGGTTAAGCCGAAAAGGATGATCACCGTAATCTATTTCCCGACAGTGACTGAAACATGACAGGTATAGTAATAAACCCATTGTGGTACTTGTACGCTAAAGTAACTTGAAGTTTTATTATGGCCATTTAGGTTTGGTAGAAATATTCATTGCTGGATATTACGTTATGAAATGGGACTACAATTTAGAGTTGATTAACATTAATTTTCGTAATATTATTTTGATTGTTAAAGATTTAATATTTAGTATATTGATTTATAATTAAAATTAAAGTACATATTTGTGTTAATAAAAAGTGTAAAGTATTAACACTTTACTAATTGATACTTCTGATCCAAAGTTGATTTTGGAGTATCATTTTAATAAAATTTTATTGAGAAACATTATTAATTGGTGTTAATAAATTATATTTTTATAAATAACAAATACTTTCCATCCCGACAAAAACTAAGGCTCCATTCGCTTCTTTTAGTGTGCTAACATTTTGAAATCAACGTGCTACATCCGAGTCTTCATTATAATCGAATGCATAAACTTATCAACAATATATTGCATCCATCGTCATCAACATTTACTGCATCGGGGCCTCAGGGGTCGCTGACCGTCTGCCCTCTCTTATCGTGTCCACTGTTGCCGCCGCCTCTTCCTGTATATATGTAAACATTGCAGTCGCATACTGCCGCTGCTCGCCGCGGCGTCTGCTCAATCTTCGCGAAGTTAAACTTAACCTTGACTTCGCTGGAAAAATGCCGCAGCATCAGAAGGATCGTAATTCGAAGGCTCCCGCCGAGGTGCGCAGTGCCAGCCTAAATTCCAGCCTCGATCACGCACCTACGTAATGCAAAGGTATATAAGCATTCAGCCAGGTAGCGTGCGCCTGCTCGTTTGTGCTACTCGCCTTCCCCCGCAGTGTAAGTGCGGCTGCACTGCTCGCGCGACATGACCAGATGATGATCGTCCCCGCGAGCTCCTTAGCTTAGTGATGTGATATGTTAGTCCTCGGCTACGGGTTATGACCATAGCGCATTCTACACCATTTTCCGGAATCATGTTCCTGGAGGTTCTCTTCCGCGTGGTCCTGGCGATCGTTAACATGTGAGTACGACTTTTCATTCATTATTTAGGCGCTCTTTGTGTGCAGCAGCAAGAGCGCGCGCGCTCGGGCGCCCTGGTATACGAAATGTCGTGTAGCTCTATATATACAATGCTTGCGCGTGCGTTCGTCGCGTGCAATAGCTATATAAGTATATATAGAGGTATACTCTAGCAGGAGCGTGCTATGTTATCGCTGCATCGCGAAAGAACGAACGAACGAGCGAGGGAATATTACTTATATATGTACCACTGCGGCAGAGGCCTACTTGTCAATCGTTATTTACGTAGAAACGACCAAGTTCCTTTGTTACCGAAGCTTTTAGTCAGAATTTCGCGGTGATTCGTTGTTTCGTTGAACGGAAAATGGAGGGTTGAGTAGTGGGTATTTTTATTAGATTACTATAATCAATTTTTTAACTTGATTTTCATCTGCAGACAGCTGGAACACGTCGAACCTTTTACCAGGAAGATTCATGAGAATGAGTTATGGTTGTACAAAAATCCTCGAGTCGAATCTTATGTTTCTGCATCAGTATTATGGGTGAGTTCAATGCTTACTTTGACTATGTACCCACCAATACATATATGATTTGCAAAGTAATGAGATTATTACAATAACTTGCTTCATGTTTCATACAGGCAGTGGTAATCATCGTTCCATTAGTAGTAATTACATTGACTTTGATGTTGCAAAAAGAAAAAGGTGATTTCTCACAGGCTGTCTTATCATTTACCTTGTCGTTAGGTTTTACTGGAGTATTAACTAATATACTAAAAATAATTGTCGGTATGTAATAATTGTTAATATCAAATTTATTCTATATCATAACAAGTAGCATTCAAAATTATTTTTAAAATAAAATTTATTTTCAAATTGTAGGAAGGCCTAGGCCAGACTTCTTCTATAGGTGTTTTCCAGATGGACAAGTCAATTTTGAATTTGAATGCACAGGTGATCCCAATGTCATAAAGGATGGAAAAAAGTCTTTTCCAAGTGGCCATTCTTCCTGTAAGTTTTTAATTTTTGTTCTTTTTCTTGTGCACTTTTTGAAAATGATGCAATATAATTTTTTTTATTGAAACTTCATGTTTGCAGTGGCATTTTCAAGTTTTGGCTTTGTGGCATTGTACTTAGCTGGTAAGCTTCACACGTTTAGTTGGAATGGAAAAGGTCAATCGTGGAAACTTTTCATGTTTGTGCTTCCTCTTGGCACAGCACTTGCAATAGCAGTAAGCCGCACATGTGATTATCATCATCACTGGCAAGGTATTTATCGTTTATACTCAGCAATCAAATAGTTTTTTAAAGATAAAAACAATTCAGTTCCAAGGTCCCATCAATTATTTTATATTAATAAAAAACAAAATTAAGAAAGTTAATTTATAAATTTATAATTAATATTACGGTTGAATGCTCGATTGTAGAAAAAAATTTTAAAGTAACTTTAAAAAATTACTCACATATATTAAGAAATGCAAACAATTTTTATTTTTCACTATTATTACAGATGTAATGATCGGCTCGGCGTTGGGATTCCTGCTGACGTTTCTGTGTTACCGACACTACTATCCGCCCTTGGATTCTTTGGTTTGTCATAAACCCTACGCGTCACTTATCAACTCGGAGCCAAGAGAATTGAAAACGACGAGGATAGAATTGACCAAATGGACATAAGGGCTTTTTATTTCAACACCGATTCAATTGGTGTCCTCCTTCTTGTACATAAATTCTATTTATGATTTCCAAAGTATTTTTATTATTTAAAACAAACAATATTTTGTATAAAAACGACTTAAATAATCAACTACGATTCGGTATATTATCGAGAAATATATCGAAATTTTAAATAACATGCAGTGTGGTTATTTTACCTTGACTTTGAAACGATATTGTTATTTAAAAACATGAACTAACAGTTTATATTGGATGATGTCACGCTCTTTTTTAAAAACTTAGAGTTTATCTTCAAAAGTAAATTTAAATTGTTGGTATTGTTTCCCACCAACTTTTACATCATTAGCTCGATAATTATATTCTATTATTAGTTTTTTTGTCATTTTTGGTAGGTGAAAATACATCTTTTTCAATAGAATTTTATGATTTTTATTCTTGAAAAATTTGAAACTTTTATAAACAGAAAAATATCACTGAATTAAATTTTTTATAAAAAGACAATTAATCTGTTAAGTAAATTATTTTCAAATATACATATTGAAAAACACAATTAAGATTTTTAAAAAAATTTGTTAAAAATCTGTTATTTTACGACTCGACGATAATCATTTCAATTTTGATTGTAAGATGTAATGCATTCTCTTTATTTTTTGCAAATGATACAGTCAGAGGACGAGCGATTCATGACGTAAAATTTATAATGCATATGAAATCTTTGGGTATACTTTCCTTTACCTGTAAAGACAATAATCGTCATGTGAAAATTCGAGTAAGTCGACAGAACCGCATACAAATATATGACAAATATACGAATATATAAAAATGTATAAATAAATGGCTGCAAATATGCCGGCACTTGACTCTTTTAGTGGACATCAAAATTTCGAAGAATACTTAAAAACAAAGTATTACCTAATACTTTCATTTTTTATGGAATATCGTCGAGAAATATTAAAATCACTAAATAATTATTTCTAATCTCAATTTATATTGTTGAAAATATCTTTTTATCCACTGCTTTATTGAGTTGAACTCGTGAGCTTGACTTTTAACTTTAATCCACTACTGTAATTTAAATATTAAATGTTGAATTCAAATTTACTGAATAAAAAAACGACAAAATAAATCTATAGGAAAGCGTTCACTTCAATGATATAAAGGGAAATTGAAAGAGAATTGGCTAACTGTACGTTTTACGTATGAATAAATACAGTGAAATATAGTTAGGTGTCTTTATAATGAAGTACTTTTCTTTGTAATTACCAACAAAATTTCAACATAGTTAGTTGGATTTTCATTTCCCTAGAAAAAAGTTAAACATTAAAAATTTTGGCAAACATCATTCTACTTCATAACCGCCACGTTCGAATCTAGTCTCGCCCGCAAGGCCGCAACCCGCAACAACTCCATTCAAATCTGTCAGACTCATAATACCCGCCACTGCGTTCGAAACTCCCTCCAAAATTCCCAACCGAAATAATAATATATCGTGCGCGGCGCACGCAGCGCGACTTATGGCAACGTCGCATTCGTCGCAACGAATGAACGAACAACCGCGTATCGTCGCGCGCGCGCAGGCTCACGCCACCTGGCACCCCTCGCCTCTCTTCCTCCTTCTTTCTCACTCACTCTCTTTCTCTCTCCTTCATCGAGGAGGGGCAGAGCGCACAGCAAGCGAGCGAGTGAGAGAAAAAACATACGGACAGGCCGCGAAGCCTCGACAGAGCTCTCGCGCTAAGCGTACCGTTCACACACGTTTCTCTCTCGTCCACTCGTCGTCGTCCTCGTCACGCCCGGAGCTCCACAGTGTCGTCGCGAGAGGACGAGCTCTTTGTGCAGTCGTCGTCGTCGTCGTCAGCGGTGCGGAAGATGCTGATGGAACTGGAGCAGCATTCTGTGCCCGCCTCCTGAAACCGAGCGAGACAGACAGACAGACAGACAGAGAGAAACGTACACGAACGCGCGCGAGTCTCGCGTACATACATATATATATATATACATACCTACACACGCAAGCACGCATCCGAGAGAGAAAGAGAGGCGAGCAGCCAGTCATCGTCGCAGCGGTCTAACCTCGATTCCCCACAACAGCAGCAGCAGTCGCGAGTCGCGAGTGTGTGTCGTACAGCCGTCGTGGTCGTCGACGTCGTCACGTATATATACATCCGTGCGCGTGTGTTGGCGCCGTCGCGGGTGTGTGTGTATACGATAATATAAAAAAAAGAAACGAGAGTTCGTGGTAGTGCAGCCCATACACACACTGCAAATACTTCCACTCTCTCTCTCACGCCACATATCCTCAAGAAGGCGATACCCTGTGGCTCTTTTTGTGGCTGCTCCGTCGGCCCGACCTCCTAGCCGAGCGGGAGCATCGAGCTGGAAGACAGCGGCAGCAACAGCGACGCGGACAGCATGATCAGCAACATGGAGACGGATCCGCGGGAGATGTTGCCCGAGGATGCCGAGAACCGGGCACCCAGCATGCAGGTACGTGGCCGCCCTCCAAGATATCGCTGACGAGTAGGGATTAGAGTGCCCATGGCGTGCCCGTGCGCTGCGTTCGCGTGTGTTTGTCAATATAGGTACCAACGCGGCAGTTGGAAAAACTCTTTTTCAAAAATTACGAGAACTTTTAGGGAAAGCGAGAGAGAGGATTGTGGGTTGGTTGGCAGGCAGCCGCAGGTATAAAGGTGGCATTAGGGGCGAGAGGGAGGGAAGGAGAGATTCAGGCGAGGCACTTTGAAAAAGAAAATTTCGTGATGGCTGAAGGAAAAGCAAGATAATGGCACAAAAGACGTCATTGTACTGATACGGAAAAGTTTGGGAAAAGTTGTTCTTCACGTATTTCACAGTTTTATTCTTATTCAAATTATGGAAGGTAGTGAAATTAACTATATCAAAGTTGTTCTTTGTCAGTGCTTTGTTTATTGTGTAAAAACTATGAAAGATGGAGGAAAAATTTGTTTAGACTATGATGGGTTTAAAGTTGGTAAACAGTAGAGTAGGAGTTCAGGGTACAGTATTAGCTTACAGGTTAGCAATATGGACTACTTGGCTGCTGCGCCAGACTGTTTGTATGGTAAAAATTTTCCAGCGTAAAAATGTGGAGGAGATGAGATAGTGACTTTCTTCGCATGATGTGTCTATGTAAACTAAAGATATACTCTAGCTTATTATCATGCTTATTGTAAACATGTAGTGATTACAGTAGATAAATACTATGTAGAATCAGTAATTTATTATTTTATTATTCATATTATTTTACACAAAAAGGTTTTGGTAAAGTTAAGAATTTTATTTTATAATTATGTTTTTTCATCAATTTTTAATCTACAGATTTTATATTTTTATTATTTTAGAAATTAGCAACGATTTCTAAGCACTATCTATTAAAGTACATAACTATAGTAAAATAAGTATACATATACTAAAATGGTGTAAATTGAGAATGTGTCAAGCTTAGAAAGTCATGTAGGAATTTATAATATTGTGATTTCACAGTTGCTTATAAAAGATTCTAAGAAATTTGAAAACCTTGTTTTCTATAAATACTTTTATTTCAATATCTATGTACAATCTTGTTTTAAGCCTATCAGAAAAATGTTTTAAAATGTCTTGAACACGTATACATATGAAATAATTATTTTATTTTCGATAGAAAATAAAGAAATATCTATTCTTAATATCTAAGAATCAGAAGAAATTTTTACTGTCACAAAAACATGGCTATTTTAAAATCTTTTACTAAATATGGAGCTGTGGCTTTATTTATCAACAGTGCATATGTATATATATGACATCAAGGAAATTTGCTAAGCAAATATAAAAATGTGCATATGTTGTTAATTATTATCAAAGCCACATTCTTATAAAGACTTTTACGTATAACTACAAAGAACATATGTTTATAATGATAATATTTTCTAAATAATGAATTTCTTTGTCACAGGAATAAAAGAAATTCCTAACTAATACTATTTTTTACATTAGGGGATTAAATTATTTTTCCAATTATTTTAAGCAAAATAACTAATACATATATAAATACTATTTTGAATTAATAGTTCGAGTTATTTGAATTTTGTTATAAAGAAACACGCAAGCAAATGATAAAGTGTTATAAAAATAGTGGTGTAAATAAGTAGTTAATTTTAGTCAGATGCGCATGACCTTAATATTTTTAAATGGCTCAGTCCATTTACACTGTCGATAATTATACATAGTAACAAGTTCTGCTTTTATATTTCTATTGGTTTATTAATTCAAATACATCCGTTAAAAATTTTAATTTTTCAGTAAGCATTGTTATTTCTTTGCTTTGAATTCTTCAATGGCTCAGTCCATCATAATGGAAGAACAATATTCATTCTTTCATGTCACATTATGAAGCCATGTTATTTTACTTGCATTGGCTTATCAGGGTTTGCTGTATTTTAGAATTATAGATTACTTATTTTAATTATAAATTTTGTTTCAAGACTAAAATAATTTAAAAAAATTATTATTTACAATAAAAATAATTGTATGGTGCTTTATAAATTTAAAATTATAATATTGTCTTACTTTGCATCATCTAAAAAACTTTGTATCATTGAAAACAATTCCTCTGTGTGCTACTTTGTTTATTTAAATTGAGTGTGAGCCCGATTATATTAGGAACTGAATCAATTTAATGTAAGCTTTCAAGTTAAAAATAGGCTTAAATAGAATTATGGTTAACTTGTTTACTAAATGCTAATTCATTCATGTCAATAAATTACTCTACATTTTCTCAGAATTTACCTAAAAAGTGAGTCAGTATTCACATATATTTTTCTATTATAAAATTTTATACTTTTTGCTGTAATAGTTTGTAATAGCTATTACAAACAATGACATTATTTTATTGTTTGCATATTATCTTCTTTGTCATATTTGTATTATATAAACCTTACTGTTGATATTATTGAATTAAAGAGAAATTAATTAATGCATAAACTTCTAAAGCTTAAGAATTTGTTTAATAACATTTTTACTTTTTTATAATTAATAACAAATAAGAATGGTTTTATTTAAAAAAAAATAAATAAATAAATAAAATAGTAAATTTAAAATACACCCTGTAAGCTGTTTAGTCCACACATTTTCAAAGACTACAAACGAAAATAATTTCCGATTGGTAAGAGATCAGGCTTCGAAACGGTTCCCACACGAAAAAAGTTCGAGCACAGGAATCGACAGCCCAATTACCTCTCCTCCTCCACCTCCGTTTTTCTCCCGGGAGCAGATGCTAAACCCGTCGTCGTCTCGTCGCTGTTGCGCTCTACGCACACACCTATACATCCATGCCTGCAATAATTATCCGTGTACACATACGAGTGGTATATACAAAACGAGCGCCGCGCTGCTGCTGTTGCTCGCCACGCGATGATCCTCGACGCCATCTTGAGCGGCGCGCGCTCTCCCTCTCTCTCTCTCTGCTTCTTTCCTTTTTCACGCCTTGGTGCGTTTCGAAAGCTCCGTCTCGCTGTCGTTGGGGGACCTCGCGCAGCCTTCGTTCCTCTTTTTATTTGGATTTCGAAAGAGAGGCAAGAGAGAGAAAGAGAGATGCATACGTATTATTCGTCTGCGCGCGTGGCCGATATAACGTTTCGGATTTCGCGCTCTTTTTTTTCAAAAAGAGAGATATGTATACAGTGGCCCTGGCATGCGATTTCGATGTAAATGTGCATAATGGACTTGACTTGATGTAGGAAAGAGAGGGAAATGTGGAGAATGAAAGGGCTTATTGTTGAGATGGATGAGATGAAGTTATTGGTTTGTAGGCCGTGGCGTAATGTTTATTTTGAGGTTAGGTTTTTAAATTCTAACGGAGCGCGTGCTATTTCAGAGCACGTTTTTCTTCCACGAGGAAAATGGGGTTCTCGATATTCGATTACTAGCGATATCAATATTATAATTTATCGGAAAGAAATTTAAATGTTTATTATGAAAATTATTCAATATATTGTTGAGTAGTGGGTAGTAATGAATGATAATTTATTTGTACTATAGAAGTGAAAATTTCTTTAATTATTATTTTCAAAAATATCGGTAGATCTCTAACGATTAGATATTTTCATTTTATATTGATAACAAATAATTTTTTTTATTTATACAAGAGTCACCCCTGTACATAAAATAGTAACATTGATATAAAAGTATAAAAGTAAACAATAGATTAATACAGAGAATTCCAATTACAAGATTATGCTGCCAAATTAATGAAATTTTTATTATCAAAGTTTGATAGATCTATACAAAGTAATAATTATAAAATTGAAAATTAATTTTTTCACCGTTTTATTAAATGCACTAGAGAAAATGTGTATGTACCATGTAAATGAGCTCAGTTGTAATGCTGAAAGGAAACAATATAATTTTAAACTTTCACACTTAATACATATGTTGTGGTTTTAATTTGCAATGTAAGTGACTTATACCGCACTATATTATTCACGATGATAATAACGGATTCTGACAGTAAAGTGCGTGTTGTACGGCAATTTTTATACTTCATTTCCAACCGGGCGACCAAATAATTATAAATTTCGTATTAAATTTTATGTTCGAACACTTTACAAAGAAAATGCCAAGCAGTGTTGTCGAATTTACTATTTATGGTTGCTAAGGTTACGCGTCATAACAATAAGCATTAAGTATTCGACTTTATTATTGGATTGAAATTGGTGATAGAGACAAAGAGTTATACCGACGAATTTTTTCATTATGTTTTTTTGAAATACAATACAAAAGAGCATAAAGTTTTTTTTCCTTAAAAGCTTCATAATTTTCACGATTGATTAGGCATCGCGATAAATCTAAATTTTATGTCTTAATTGTGTTTTATTCTTTCACGTGATGAAACTAGCCTTATCTACAATTCGAATTTAATGTCTTTGACACGAAAATCAACAGTTTCATTAATTGTAATAAATACTACAGTGAACGCACTAATTTTTATCAAATAAATAACATTGAAAGCATTGATAATTCAATTAATTCATTAAATTTAATTATGTATATTTATAAAACTTATACAATGATCATTATTGAGTTGAAATTCATAATTACTTGTAGAGATACAATCAATAAAAAAAAATGTGGTAATTACTTTTATCTTGCATTTTTAAACATAAAATTTCAATTTTTGCTGATTTTACTTTCATGTAGAGAATATCATAAATTTCCATAGAATCGGTAGTTATATTCGTGTTATCTGTGTCGACATCATTATTTCTTAACTCCGATTACGATGAAAAATTGAAACGCTGTAAAGCTTATCTAGGAACCCAACAACACAAAACAGTACTCTTTCATAATTGAAAACTTCATTATTAACTGATTTTAAAATAATAATTTTTTACGCTCGGACAATCGCCAAGGATACGTTATTTATACATGCGGTATCTCTGCAATATCAATACGGCGCGGCGAGCGTACGTAATTTTCAAGGAAAAACTTTTATCGATACGTTATAATACGCATCGCGCGCGTTGTATACACATTGTACGATACGTAAGAAACGTAACTCATTTTTGTCCTCTATATACAGCGAAAAGCAATTTGCGACGAAATCTCGTATCGATGTTTTCAGGACGAAAATGTTCCTTTTTATTCTTTTTCTACAAATGCGCGACCGTTTTGCGTTGTTGTATGATGCGGGTGTGCGATAATCTTTTTTCTTTTTCTCTCATACGCCAACGAGCGCTTTATTACGCATGTATATAACGCGCGCGTGGCTTGATGAGGGGCTGCGTCACAATTTCGAATAAATAAAAAATAGATTATCTGGAATGGGTTTGGTTTATTTTTGGAGAAATAGTTTCCTCGGCACCGGTTATAAATAGCCTTTTGCAAAGCGGCTAAAATATCTTAGACATTCGGCAGGAAAACGTAGTATGTGTGTGTATATGTGTGTATACACACACACACACACACACACACACACACATTTTCGTATGTGATTGATTGGAATTTTTTTAAAGACATGGAATCGTTAGGGTACACTTTTTGTATCGTTCTTTTCTGTTTAACTGTATTGACTAATTAATTATAATATAGACTGAAATACTATAGTTTAAAAAGATATTATAAATAAACATTTTATTGAAATAATGAAAATAATTAACGACGCCCTATTTACGTACATGGCTACGATAAAATTATTTTTATAGAAAATAATAATTCATCACCTGCACGCTTTTAGAATTTCTTACAATCTATTTAAAAGCATGCTTTAAATATAAATTCCAAACCTGAAACAAATCATTTTAAATTTTTATCGAAATCTTTCTTTGTATTTTTTCCTTTTTTTTCTACGCGAGCTATACACACCGTTACTTTCACGTCGTTCGTTTTGGTGAATAATTTCTGCGCGAGCGACGCAGTATCGATGCGTCGCTATCCGCCGAGCGGCAAACCGCGTGTCGAAACGTGATATTTGGGTCGCGATGCGCCCTAGGGCTTTATTCTCCTCTTCTCTCTGATGTGTGCACTCGTGCGCCTGTATACTTGTTGAAAAATGATTACTGTGAATAGATTCTTTTTGCTTGATTAAATGAAATATAGTCGGACCTCTTGTTTAATTATATTTTTTAATAGATATATATATATGAGGCATTCTCTGTCAACGCGACACCCCCTCTGCCCAGAAAAATTTTGATCCAAATGAGGTCTACCTGGGCTCAAATGA
>JAYJLV010000056.1:14477653-14498951 GCA_036873485.1 Torymus texanus
GTGTGTGTGTGTGTGTGTGTGTGTGTGTGTGTGTGTGTGTGTGTGTGTGTGTGTGTGTATATATATATATATATATGGAGAAACGGGGATTCCCTTCCTGCCTCTGTGCGTCAGCGGGTGAAAAAGCATCCGCTGTAATACTGGTAAATGAATTCACGTAGGTGGGTGAGAAGACGCGAGGACTTAATGGAATTGGAAAAGTAAATTTTGGCTTAAGGTGAAGTTTATTGAGTGCAATATATGCGGTGCTTTGAGTTTGTTATAAAGGATGACGCGCGTTAGTTTATATATTTTATACTGTTAGTAACAAAGAAAAGTTTTTATTCAAATATTTGTATAATACTTTTAAGGTTATATTTTTCGTATAGCTACTATGGTATAGTTTCTGAAGCAAAACGGAACCAAAGTTCATTTTTCGAGTGCTTTCTCGGGTATCGGAAAATTTTTGAAAATGGAAATTGGCTTTGTTTATCTTTTGCACTGTGCCCTTCTGGAATACGGAAAAATGTATTTTGCAAATTGAATTGTACCCACTTCACTCAGGAGTCTCACTCAAAGCTATACTCTTTGCTATACGTTATAACATAAAATTCAGAACAACCTATTTTGAATTTTTCGGATATACGATATTCCTACGTCTCTCGCTATTTCGAATTTATGATATGTCGAGAAATGATAATAATAACTCTAGGAAATAAATGTTGACTTCAAAGGCAAAGTTTTTGTCAAAAACAGAAAACTTGCTCGAAATTTTACCGAAAATGTACACTTTTCTTATACCAGAAGAGTATATTTTTGGGATTTCCGAAAATGAAACTCGTGACGTTTTGTATAATTAATCATGACGCAACTAGTCTTGTCTTCGGGACTTTCTCCCCTATAAGAATTTTTACCGATACTCCAAGATTCAATTTTAGCACAATCTATTTTCATTTACGCACGATATAACATTATACATTATATATTATATACTTTGCAAAAACTTTTTATAAATAAACCGGCTAACATAAAATTGTCTCTTCTATGTTTTCAGTACCCAATGACGATACTATACGACCCCGCGAGAAAGAAAGAGCCACCGTCCGCGATATCCGTACAGTATACCCAAGAGCGCGATCAGTGCATGAAGTATTTCGAGAAGTGGAGTGAGCCGGAACAAGTGCACTTCGTCGAGCAGCTGCTCGCTCGTATGTGCCATTACCAGCATGGCCACATCAATGCCTATCTGAAGCCTATGCTGCAGCGCGACTTCATCTCCCTCCTACCGAGTGAGTATATATACACACACACACACATCAATCCATCTGTGACTTGGAAGGGGTGGCGTAATCTGTGGAGGGTGAGAATTACGCGGGGACACGTGTTGCGCATGTATGTGTGTATATCTATATATATAGGGGAAAGGAGTTGGATTGATTAGAAGCATTGGTTTCGACAATGAACGCTTAAAGAATGATTCCAATGTATTGGAAAATAATGAGTTTTGAATCTTGCTATGGATCATTAATTTCGAATATCGGAGAAAAAATGAAAATTATTCTCTTTTTGTGGGTATTCTCGGTATATAAATATATAATACAAATTGCAAATAATATTCTGCGCTGTATAACAGACCTAAGAGGAGGAAAAAAAATGCACAGGCTGTACTGGACGGTAAAAAGTTGCATGGCAGTGCAGTGTATATGTCCAGTGCGCCAAACCGGAGACTCCGGTAACGACGACAACCGGACTCGCCGGCAAAGGGTGACGATCGCCGCGGGGTAAAAATAACTTCACAAAGTCTCCGTATGTGTATATATATCTGTTACTTTTTTCCTCTGGACGTACTTTATATCGAAATTTCAAGTATTTTCTTTTCATTAGCCAAAACGAAAATTATCGTTGAAATTAAAATGAACTTTATGAATATTAATAGACTGTTAAGACTATTCCGTATAAATTGAATGTTACCGAATTGTTTCCGGTTCCTATTCTTCGGAGACGTCAAATTGGAGTAATACACGGTTACGAGTATATACCGGAATCACCAGTTAATACAGCTTTTTGTTTTTTTCTAAGCGAATAATTTAATCAGAGAAGAATGATTTATCGTCGAATGAAGTTTCTCTTTGAATTTATTTTTCGGGTATATGTAAAGGAACTGAAAAAGCTTAGACAATAAAAAGTTTGTCGAACTGATAACTTTAGTACCTCCCATACGATATCTTCAATATATAAAACGAAAAATACAGCGCATACAAAATATCTATGCCAAGAAAATCGAGTAAGAGAAATAAAGTAAATTCTTTCGAAACTTGCAGTTCGCGTATTTTCGAAAACTACGTTTCATCATTACCACGATCTACTTTCCTTCCAGCGTGTCAACTCTAAAAACAACGAAAACTCACTTACCTCCAAATAGATTTACGCCACGTTTTTCCGCCGCACCTCAAACGAAACTTTCCTCTCGCCAAATAATCCCATTTCCATCACAGTCGTCGTATATATATATCCAACTCAACGAACTATATAACTAATCGCATTGTTCTTTTCTATATTTACAGAAAAAGGTTTGGACCACGTGGCGGAGGCGATTTTGTCGTATTTAGACCATGAGTCGCTGTCGGCGGCTGAGCTCGTCTGCAAGGAATGGTACAGGGTTATCAGCGAGGGCATGCTCTGGAAGAAACTCATCGAGCGCAAGGTCCGCACGGATTCGGTGTGGCGCGGACTCGCCGAGAGGAGAGGATGGTGAGTGCGATTGAGAGTATAACTTTGACCACCGGGAAATGAAAGTTCGAAGTTGTCTTTTATTGAGTTAGGAGAACCCCAGGGATTCTGCGAATTGGTTTGAATTGTTTATTTCAATTAGCTTCTTTAGTTTGGATTGCTATTGATGGCAAAGAAGTGGTTATTGCAGAAATTACATTATCGAGGAACCGTGTTTTTTTTAACACTTTCATATTGTTTTGAACAGAATTTTTTTCAAGGGCCGGGTTCAACGTTCAAAAGTTTGATTCTTTACCGTAATAAACAAAACACGTTCTAACAGGCATGAGCAAGTTAAAACTTGTAAGCTCTAAAAAAGTATCTTAAGGTCTTTAAGGTGGAACTCTACCTTTTTGGCTAAATATTTTTCATTGGCACAGACTCAATCTAAATTGTTATACCATATTTGGTATAAAATATCGAATATCATACTAAAATTTCAAAGTATTTTATATTTACTGAGCCCTGATTTATAAGCTAAACTGTTTTTCTTTTTCTTTAAAATAGCATCTATTCATAACATTCCCTGCATCAAAATTTTTGTCGAATACTGTTACTCAAATTTTTTTTCACTTTTTAACACCAAATTATAGAATAGTTACCTTGAATTTTAGTATGAAACTCATTTGAATTTCCGCAATAAAAAGAAAATTCCTTTTTTGACCAAAAATAAGGTAGAAATCCACCTTAAACTCATGGAGTTGTAGGAATCATATGAATTGATTTTTAAAATAAAAAAAAAATATTCAAAGTAACTTTTGCTTGTTATTAAACTATTAAAAATAAAGACTGTACTACTTATATCCTATGGGTATAGAATCTAGATAGTGATTTCTTACATAATAAATACGTCTAATCAATTCATTTTTAAATTAACTTATTCAATTAATTCATTGATATTCAAGTGAGAGGCAAAATATAATTTGGGTTTCCTTTTTATTTGCGTAAATTGAATACAATCATTTTAACACCCACCTCAGAAACGTTACTGTTTAACAGAGTCTAGGTAATTTCACAGCTACTTAGAGTAAATTTCGAGCTTGAACATAATTTGACCTGTGTGATTCGCATGCACTGAACTCACTGCGAGCGATTAACATATATGAAAGCTAACTCTTCCCTGTTTATATTCCACAGGATCCAGTACCTGTTCAAACCACGTCTGGGCGAGAACCATCCGAACCACGCGTTCTACCGCAATCTTTTCCCTAAGATAACGCGAGATATCAAGAGCATTGACAACAACTGGCGCAATGGCGTCTTCAATCTACAGCGGATAAACTGCCGTAGCGAGAACTCCAAGGGAGTCTACTGCCTGCAATACGACGACCAGAAGATCGTCTCTGGTCTACGTGACAACACGATTAAGATTTGGGACAGGCAGAGTCTGCAGTGCGTGAAGGTGCTTACAGGACATACGGGCTCGGTGCTTTGCCTTCAATACGACGACAAAGCCATTATTTCTGGCTCGTCTGACAGTACAGTGAGGGTATGGGACGCTAATACTGGCGAGATGGTGAACACGTTGATACATCATTGCGAGGCGGTGCTGCATCTGCGGTTCAACAACGGCATGATGGTCACTTGCTCGAAGGTAAGGATTCGTATACGGAGATCACGTTTTCTATCCGTTGTTTTGATTAATGGAATCTTTATTAGGAGGTTCGATCAAATGCTTGAGAAATTTATAATCATTGGTGAACGTTATTGTATCATTAGCCCACAGTGAAAGTCTATTACACGAGTAATGTACAATGTGACTATATGTATTATCGGGTGTAAAGAAAAATCGAACGTTGCTTTTTCCATCACAAGGCTCTATTGAAATAGGTCCATGCTGAACAATAGACCAAAGATTCATCATGAGGCCGTCGGTATATACATTCTTTTCGACCCATGAAAGTAAAATGTATTTTAAACAGAGCAGATACTATTAGCTTAAGGTCTTAACATGTACGCTCGTGTATGAGTTATTGCTGACTCATGAATTTTGGGTCCCGTGCTTGGTGTGTGACTCACTGACGAATCCTACGTTATTTTTCATTGTCTTAGAACTTCAGTGAATGTTGTAAGTAATGTCTTTTTTTGTTTGCATTAATTACAAAGGATAAATGTAAAACATTTAATATCTTTCATGGTTATGAATGGCTAAAAGAAAACATTATAAGCAATTGACTTTCGATTTTGGCATCCGAAACACCGAGTCTTTGAAGGATAAACGTAGAAATGACGAAATACCGTCACGCGATAAACAACATTCTATAAATATTTATCACAAGTAATAAAAAGTCTGCAGATAATTGAGCACTCAAGGAAGATTTACAATTCCACCGATAATATAAAAATTACGAGCGTTGCACGTCGAACATTTTTAATACACCTTATCGTAAAAAAATCAATAATACTGCCACTGCTCAATATCGCATTTTCCTAGCACAAGCGCTGAATTCATCCTACACAGCGTCGTTATCGATCTTCCGCTATCAGCCTTTACAACATCATCCTCGACAGTAACCGATGACAAAAAAAAAATCATCAATTACCCAATCCGCCTACCTCTTTCAACCTACAATAGCAGCCTCATAAACCCCGAACTATATTTTTATTTCTTCTAGGACCGATCAATCGCCGTCTGGGACATGACGTCGCAGACTGAGATAGCGCTGCGACGCGTTCTCGTGGGTCACAGGGCGGCTGTTAACGTCGTTGACTTCGACGAGAAGTACATTGTATCGGCGAGTGGAGACCGTACGATCAAAGTTTGGAATACGTCGACGTGCGAGTTTGTACGCACTCTCAGTGGTCACAAACGTGGCATTGCCTGCCTCCAGTATCGCGATCGGCTGGTCGTAAGCGGTAGCAGCGATAATACAATTCGACTCTGGGATATCGAGTGCGGTGCTTGCCTGCGCGTACTCGAGGGCCACGAGGAGCTTGTTCGCTGTATCAGGTTTGACAGCAAGCACATCGTCAGTGGTGCCTATGACGGGTGAGTAATCATTCTTTTGTAAGACGAAGCTTGTGTTTATGGAGCCAAGAGTTAGTTTAGAATGTTATTTTATCTGAAATTGTTTTTGTTTAATGTTACAGAAAAATAAAGGTATGGGATCTCGTAGCAGCCCTGGACCCAAGGACCATTGCAACAAACCTTTGTCTGCGTACGCTAGTAGTAAGTGTTTTTTACGACTTTATTAATAAAGTTTAGACATCGACTAAACGGTATTATTTTGGATAAATGCTCATTTTGAATTAAAAAAAAAAACGACATTTAACTGCTAAATTTCGTTGTATAGAGCACTACTTTCATAACTTCGTTTTTCCAATATAGTAAAATATCACAAAACCAATTTTCTCATTGCAGGAACATACTGGACGCGTATTCCGGCTTCAATTTGACGAGTTCCAAATCGTTTCATCCTCTCACGATGACACTATCCTCATTTGGGATTTCTTGAACTGCAACCAAGAGAACTCGGGTACCGACACGGGTAACGCCACCGGATTCCGTAACAACTTGTCGCTCAATCAAACTGACACCAGATCTCCATCCCGTAAGTGTTAACTCTTAGCTGATCTATCAGTTAACATACCACATTCCCTCCGAAACCTATTGACAACTGTTTTTTTTTCTCCTTTTAAAGCAGCTTACGAGTGACGCATCAATACGATGATTCCTTTATTGTGATATAACTGTGAGTACCTAAAGATTCTTTCAATATAATAAACTGGAATCCACTAATTTTTTGTAACCTTTTGTAAAAATTTTTTAGAAATGCTTTTATTTAAACATTTTTTTTCTAATATATATAGTGTTTGATTAAATATAAATTATTGAAGAGCATTAAAAATATATTAATGTACTACTTGAATTCTTTGTAAATGAAAAATCATCTGATGATACCGATCGATTCGCTTAGTCATCATTAGCAGCGTTCGCTCTGTGTTGTATGTAACGGTTGCGCTGTTTTTTACACTCGTTTCTAAGCTCGAATTGGCAACCTCGGAATCGCGAGAAGTATCAGAAGAACTTGAAGATCGTGAACGTAACAATGCTATTACATGATTCTAATTACGCAAGTAAATAAGCAAAAAGATCCGAACCAACATTTCCTAAATAATAAAACAATAGAATTTTATTGCAGTAATATGTTTATAAAACTATAATACATTAAAAATCAAACAAGTTTTATTTTTGAATCAAAAAGTACTTATTATATTCATGTAAAAATTAAATTCATTGTGTTGCAAACATTTTAGCGGATTGCAGTAATTTTTTAATATGTAACGTATTAATTTTGATTAGATCAAATAAATTTTGTTCCAGACAAGTGGTTAAAGAGTGATTTTAATGTGTTCACGATAACATGCGCAAAAGATGAAGAAAGAATGGATGGAACAGAAATCGCCGCCCGAGTCGAACGCAAGTTATCGTGATTGGGAAAAAGGATGGAGAGGAGAACTCGGTCGATGACCTTCGTTTCACGTTCAACGCGCGAGGGAAGAGGGAATGAACAGCAGGACTTTTCCAAGGTCTCCGAAGTATACACGTCTATAATTCGAAAAACCGACTTTCACTACTACGGAGAAAAAATATATGCAAATACAGTGATAAAATAACGGCGACATTATATATTCACGTACATCCCATGGATGTAAAAGAGGAGAGAACAATTGATTGTCCGCTTTTGCCCGATGTGTACCCGAGGATGCTCTATATGCTCTGTATGACAAAGTCGACCACTTTTCCTACTGCGATGGGACGAAAAAAATGAAAAAAGTAAACAAAAAATATAGACAAAAAGACTTACGCAACAAGGGGAAACGTTTTTAGGGAGGCTGATTAACAGAAATACTAGATGTATTATAGTAAAAGAATTTTTTTATGTAATTAATTTATGGTAAGGTGAGAAAGAGTCGCGACGTGTTGTTTGCTTGGAGTACTTATTTTGATGTGAGTGTGTGACTGAACGAGTAAGAGGCAAGCGTGAGTGATCGAGAAAATTAATTGAAAATGGAAAGCAACAAAGATTATCGTGTTCCGCGGGTCATGATGGATCGAATCGGTAAAGATGGATGAGTCTTACGGATTGCTAATCGCCTAGCAAGGAAAATGTATGTCGAAAGCGCTGTTTATAAACAAATTTTAAATGTACAGCGAATATTTTTCTTCAGAACGTAAATGAGACTTTATCGTGTTCTTTATTCTGTTCTTTATTCTGGCGAAAGGCTCTCACAATATTTTACTGACGACAGGCTAAAACGGCAAGAGGCGTACGTTCCAAAATCATCATTTGCGCATTAAAGCCTTAGCTACGACGCAATGCCATTTATAGTTCGAATTGTTCTTTATATTCAAAATTTGTAAATAGAAAAATAATCTGCGAGCGCAGTTAGTTTGTTTTGAAAATGAACAGACTTTTAATCCTAAACTAAACCAGAGAATGTAATGATGTCCAAATGAATTTTGTCCTTAGTGAAACGTCATTATTTTCTGAATTTTAATAATAATGTATAAAAAGTGCGTATACTTTATGAAATAGAGGTAATACACTTTGCTATTAATTAGTTGAAGAAAAATCATTAATTTTTTATCTACTTTTTTAAAGGAGCAGTACAAACTTGAAAAAAATTCTTGAAAAGCTTATAGCTTTCTACAGATTACATAAAAGTACTTTTTTCGAACAAATATTTTTAATTGTTACATTATTAAATAATTGTTTGTCCAAAGTCTTAATTTATTTGAATACTGTTTAAATGCGCTAAATGACGATGATTTTCTTGCAAAACATGGTCATATGTTCATTTACAAATTTTCCAATGAAAAAGGCAATTTAGTATTTATCACGTATTAAAAACTTGTGTATGAGTGTGTAAATATTTTATGAAATTATTGGTCATACGCAATAAGAAAATATGCATAATAATTATTAATTATCGTAGATTTAATGAAACAGAAAAAAAACAGACTGAAAAAAAAATAAATTCGTGACAGTTGTGAGTGTGGTTTTTAATCTGTTTACAATATCTCGATGTATCTTACTTTTTCATTTAGGAATCTCTTTTTAAAAAACAAAACTACAATTCTTTATCTGAACGATTTGTGTACATAATTAAATGTAAAGCTGAAACTAAATTTTTCACATTTTAACGTGTTATTCAATACTACTCTTTGAAATTTTAACAATTAATGAAATAATTGGAATAAGCTGGTACATAAATTTTGAAGCTAGAAAGTTTTCAAAATTATGAAAAGAAGAATGAAGAATGTCGAGGCTGTGCAAAGTATATTCAAGAAAATCTGCTTTGTATTAATTTTTTGTATGTTTAGCCACTAGATCATGTCGATGTACGATTTGTCCATACTCTCCACAACATTTGTTTATAAAATCTTTAATTTTTTATTGCATCGTAGCAATGTAGCGTTGTCGATGATGCAATAAAATAACAGTTCATTATTCATTCTTTCGTACGGTACCGTAATAACGAAACAAAACAATTATTGCGATTATAAAAAATGGATGAGTGTATTAAAGATTTAGAAAATAAGTTAATATGTAATCACTGAAATATAGTAATGGCATAAGAAAATTCCATTTAAGATCTCTTATCAACGTATCTGTGATTTTTCTTTCTTGCCCTTCCCCTTAAAGTAGTTGTTAGTTGTTAAACCTTAAATTTACTCTTAAATATTGAATACAATTAACATAATTTTTCTTTTATTTTCGCACAATTATCATTTAATATAAAATTATGAAACCCTGTAGTTGGAGTTTTGGAGAATATATTTAGAGGTAAAAATTATGTAATGATTGTGTAATACCATATATTGATTACGATAATGCGTCGAAAATTTCATTTTATTCAATATGTGTTATTGTTATAGTTACACATAGCACTGTTTCTTAAACAATAATGTATTTTTCTTAAGCTAACTTTAATCTAACGCATGGAAAAATTTTATGGTTTTTATGTACCGTAATAATAGTATAGTATCAACACTGAGAATCAAATAGACGAAATTGTTGTATCTTTTGTTGCTTCGTGTCTGTATGCATAATATACTTACAAATTAATCATTGCTTAAAATATTTTTATGATTTTATAAAAGTTAAATAATTATTTTGATAAACTTGTTTTTGTAATTCAAATGAATTTTTAATGAATTATCTTATGCAAAGTTACAAATTTTGAGTGTATTGATGAGACAATTTTTTATTATTTTAATTGTATCACTTCATTATTCATTTGGTAATTCTTAATATAAGGAAATTGTAGGATATGCAAATTATGAAAGCTAATATTTTACGTTTAAAATTTTTATAAGTACTGTGTTAAAGCTTTGAATTCGAATAACTCTCCGATCAGACAATGGACGTTAGGATACGATTACTCTTTTTTGTTTAATCAATGTTTTTATCGCAATAAACATGATTCTTAATGATGAGAAAATGATAAATAAGTATGCGAAGTCGTGATAAAACTATACGTGGATAGTAAATAAGTACTATCTTATTATCAAGATTTTTGAGCACAATAGCATAATTGCAAACTCCGCTGCTCCGTTACCGCACATGATCATCTTCCAGATACTAACCAGTACGAAGTGCAGATGCAGATACTGAAAATCATCTGCAGTCATTACCTCAACGAACCTTAAAAA
Source organism: Torymus texanus (assembly GCA_036873485.1). NCBI lineage: Eukaryota > Metazoa > Arthropoda > Insecta > Hymenoptera > Torymidae > Torymus > Torymus texanus. The sequence goes on from JAYJLV010000056.1 coordinate 14,488,062, forward strand.
AAACATTCCCACCCCCTCCGACTCCGAACCATTGCGAAGGAAATCGGACACCTTATCACCTGCACGAAAAAATGTAAAACGACCGATTGGCAGTATAGCAGTGCAATTATGCTTCTGGACAATCGTTTCGTAGTCTGCCGACAGATGATATTTCGCAGAAAAAAGATGACCGGAGGAGTAAACATTGCGCGCGAGAGCGAGAGAGGCGCTTTCGCGAGGGCGCGCGCGCGTGTATAAGAGAGAGAAAGAGCGAGACAGTCAGACAGCCGATAAGACGAGGAGGGCAGAGTGGCAGACTATAGCCGCTTCAGCGTACATCGGGCAGGCAGCACTGCGGAGGGGAGCGGACGGCAGGCGCAGGCAGCAGAGCAGCAGTAGTCACAAGCCTAACCTCAAAACTCGGCGCGTATACCGTTCCCCGCCGACTATAAGCGGATCCCTCTGCCTTCTGTGTGTATAATCGTCGCAAGACGCAACGACGCACCAGGAGTGTCATCGTCGCTGAGGATAGAGAGAAAGAGCGAGTAAGCGGCAACACGTCACGGATGTATTCGCATGCATATACACGTGAGGCTCTTTCCCCGGAACTATTTTTCTTTTATACCTCGGCAACAGCGGCGGAGGCTGCGAGTCGCTTTATATACTTATCTCGAGACACTGCCACCCTCGCGCGCGCCTGTGTATAGTCGTTGCATGCGTGTTGTGTATATGCTGTAGGGATATAGCTCTGGAGTATGAGAGAGGGAGAGAGAGAGAGAGAGAGAGAGAGAGAAAGAAAGAGAAAAGTTAGCGGCGGTAGCGGAAAATCTTTTGCACAGACGTGTTTGTACACAGCGACGATGTCGTCGTCGCAAGCGACAGCCTCTGCCGGACTATTATAGTGGTGACTATTGGTGCTTTTTGGAAGAGTGCGGCTGGATGTTGTGTGATTTCAATAGAGTCGTGATGACGATATTGTTGAGAGCAATTGTTTGTTGTGTCGCGAGCGGAGTTTGGCCTGTGGTATACGTTGATTGTATGCGAGAATTTTGGAGCAGATGATTTGGTTATAGATGTACTGCTGCTTTGTTAGGGATGCAAGGAGGAGAGATTGTGCTCTTCTGGTATGCACTTTTTCTATATTAGTTAGCTGGGATTTGACTCACTGTTTTGTAATTTATGCTAATGATTTTGTGCCAATCCATATTTGACTTTGTACCGTTTGGTATTGTCAATTTTAGAATCCATTGTTGTATGAGAAGTGAATACACAAAGAGATACTTTATGTGAAAGTTTTTATGTTAAACCAGACTGATTGGAGAAAATTTGCTATCATTGGAGTATGATATAGAATGGATTGAGTTAATCAATTTTAAGTTTGTTCAAATAATATTTAGCTGTTCTTTCAACAATAAATTTTATGTATGTTATAAGAGTAAGTGAAAGACTGCATTGTGTAAATATTGTAACAGAATGTTATGAATTTGTGAAAAATTATTAATATAAGTGTTGTGTAAAAGTAAAGTTCAATTGTACATAATAATAAAATGTATAAAAATTATTTTCATTATACTTTTCAAAGATTTTTTAGTATCCAATTACTATTCTTGTTCAGATTATATATATATATATCTTCTAAACATGTAATTTTATTCTAATTATAGATGTCTAACATGAATGTTTGAAAACTTGTTGCTGAGAAGATATTGAATGTGAAAATTTGTTGAGAAGATTTTAGTATTTAGAAAACTATTTTTAAAGTCAAATGCTTTCTTTCTAAAAAACTCTTATTCAGATGAAATTTGTACAACAGAGTCATGACAGCTACTGAAGGCTTTAAACAATTGGTAATTACATAAATAATACCTTAGAATCAAATGATACTCTTTTAATTATATTAATGTTAATATAAGGAATTTAATACTTTTAGTCTCCAAATTGTTCAAAAGATTTTATTATAGTATAATTTTTTATGTTTTATAGAACCCAAGTATAGCAAAATCATTGATGTACATTCGATGAGAGTCTTGAAATTATACTAAAAGGGGACCAGTTGCACAACAAACAACAATGGATCCTATACAGGAGGTACGTCAGTTAGAGATGCTATGTAAGCAGCTCTACGAGTCCCAGGATTCTGCACATCGGGCTGAGGCAGAAAAGGCATTAGTCAATTTTCAAAATGCCCCAGATACCCTTACAAAATGCCAAATGCTGTTGGATCGTGGGGATTCAGCTTATGCCCAATTGTTAGCTGCTACTACTCTTACAAAATTGGTTTCTCGCTCTGCTCAAGGATTGAGTTTGCAGCAAAGACTTGATATTAGTAAGTTTTATTGAATGTTTCAATTTTTATTAATAGTATAAAAATATTGTTCTTGGGTAAATTTTATTATATATTCATAGATACAATTGTGTATTAGATATGGATATTTATAAAAATTAATAATGATTTCCTATTTTAGGAAACTATGTCTTAAATTATTTAGCAACCCAGCCAAAATTGCCTAATTTTGTTATTCAAGCACTAGTTACACTTTTTGCGCGTATATCAAAACTTGGTTGGTTCGACTCAGATAAAGATGAGTTTGTCTTCAGAAATGTAGTCAGTGATGTTTCCAAGTTCCTTCAGGTTTGTAAAATATAGAATTTTATTTTTTTATTTATTTATTCACCAGAGTAATACAATAGTAGTACATGCATAGTTAACATCCAAGCATATGATAAAATGATATATTATTTCAACAAAATATTCTTTGAAATATAATATATTTTATTTTTGTATAGGGATCAGTCGAGCATTGTATGATAGGAGTGCAATTACTTTCCCAGTTAACGTGTGAAATGAACCAAGTATCAGAAGCTGATGCCAATAGATCATTAACAAAACATCGGAAAACAGCTAGTAGTTTCAGAGATACACAATTGTTTGAAATATTTAGATTATCATGTTCATTATTAGGGACAGCCCGTGAAAATTGTAAAAATTTGAATTTTAATGACGAAGCACAGGTGGCATATTTATACTTTGTATGATTTTTGTTAGTATATATTACAAAATTACTAAACTAATTTTCTTTTTATTATAGCATGGATTAATGACTCAACTTTTGAGACTTGCACAAAATTGTCTAACTTTCGACTTTATTGGTACTTCAACTGATGAAAGTTCAGATGATCTTTGTACTGTACAGATTCCCACAAGTTGGAGACCTGCATTCCTAGATTTTTCAACTTTAAAATTATTTTTTGACCTGTATCACAGCCTGCCCAATACTTTATCGTCTCTTGCTCTTTCCTGTTTGGTTCAAATTGCATCAGTTCGGCGAAGTTTGTTTTCTAATGCAGAAAGAGCTAAGTTCCTAACACATTTAGTGAATGGTGTCAAGCACACACTGCAAAATCCTCAAGGACTCAGTGATCCTGGAAATTATCATGAGTTCTGTAGATTGTTGGCTCGTTTAAAAAGCAATTATCAACTAGGTAAGAAAAAAGAATTTTGTATTATTTATGTGATTGAGAGTTAAAAGATAAATAAAATAACAGATTATTGAATTATATTTATTTATTGAAGAACAATTATACATTACTGAATTAGTTTGAAATATAGTTCGAAATATTTTGTAATATTCAGTTTAAAAAATGTTTATTAACGCATTGAATAATTAAACAGGTGAGCTGGTTATGGTGGAAAATTATCCAGAAGCTATCCAGTTGATCGCTAAATTTACTGTACAGAGCCTCCAAATGTGGCAATTTGCTCCAAACAGTGTACACTATCTCTTAAGTTTGTGGCAACGTATGGTAGCTTCAGTACCTTATGTCAAGGCAACTGAACCTCATCTTTTGGAAACTTATACACCTGAAGTTTCTAATGCCTATATTACCTCTAGATTGGAATCTGTGGCAGTGGTTGTTAGAGAAGGTTTAGAAGATCCGCTAGATGATTTGGGGATGGTTCAGCAACAGCTTGAACAACTTTCTGTGATCGGTCGATGTGAATACCAAAAAACCTGCACTTTACTAGTACAACTTTTTGATCAAGCTGCAAGGACATACCAGGAATTATTGGCTCAAACTGCTACACCCACTCAACAGGTTGATATTCTTATTCAAGAGGGGCAGCTTACATGGCTTGTTTACATTATTGGTAAATTTTTTTTTTTATATTTTCGTCTATAAAAACTTAAAGTTAGACTAATGAGTTTACAAATTTGTGATCCAATTTACAGGTAGTGCCATAGGTGGCCGAGTTTCCTTCAATACTAATGAAGAGCATGATGCTATGGATGGAGAATTAGTTTGTAGAGTTCTTCAACTTATGAACCTTACTGATTCCAGGTTAGCTCAAGGGGGCTGTGAAAAACTCGAGTTGGCTATGTTGAGTTTCTTTGAACAATTTCGCAAAATATATGTAGGTGATCAAGTACAAAAAAACTCCAAAGTCTATAGACGGATGTCTGATGTTTTGGGTTTGAATGAAGAAGCTATGGTTCTTAGCGTGTTTATTAGAAAAATGTAAGTTCAATTGATAGATGATTTTTAATGAAACACCTGATTAGTATATATTAATCAATCAATTTCATTTACAGAATAACAAATTTAAAATACTGGGGAAGAAGTGAACAAATTATTTCAAAAACATTACAGCTATTGAATGATTTATCAGTTGGTTACACTTGTGTGCGTAAGCTTGTTAAATTGGAGGAAGTGCAGTTCATGTTGAATAATCATACAGTATGTATTTAAATTTATTTTTATTCAAATTATTTATTTGGAGAAAAATATAACGAAGACAAACAATTTTATGTTTTTATTACAGAGTGAACATTTTCCATTTTTGGGTAATAGTGTGGCTGTGACTGAAATGCGGTGTAGATCAATGTTCTACACGTCTCTTGGCAGGTTGTTAATGGTTGACTTAGGAGAGGATGAGGATAGATTTCATACTTTCATGCTTCCTCTGACAGGTATTACTCTATTTTCCAAAAATATATGTATTTCATAACAAACACTACTTATGCTTCAATTTACAATTGTTTAGCTGCTCTTGAAAGTCTTGGTCAATTAATGGGTGCGGCTGATACACCACTGTTTGCAGCAGAGGAAGCAAAGAAAGCTTTAATTGGTTTGGCCAGGGATCTCAGAGGATTGGCATATGCTTTTAATACAAAAACTTCTTACATGATGCTGTTTGATTGGATGTATCCTTTTACACTTATTAATTATTTTTATCCAATACTTTTTTTCATTATTTTAATTACTAATTCCATTATAATTTTCTTAACAATGCTCCATTTAGTTATCCACATTATACGCCAATTCTTTTACATGCTATTGAACTATGGCATCACGAGCCGCAAGTAACGACCCCCGTCCTGAAGCTGTTCGCCGAATTAGTACAAAATCGCAGTCAGCGGCTGCAGTTCGATGTTTCCTCGCCTAACGGCATTCTTCTGTTCCGCGAGGCGAGCAAGGTGATATGCAGCTATGGCAATCGCATTCTCGGCATCGAAGTCTCCAAGGACCAGATCTACCCGCTCAAGCTTAAGGGCATTAGCATATGTTTTAGTATGCTGAAGGCGGCGCTGTGCGGCAGCTACGTCAACTTCGGCGTGTTTCGGCTCTACGGTGACGAGGCACTCGACAACGCGTTGAACACCTTCGTAAAACTGTTGCTCAGTATATCGCAAAGTGACCTCTTGGTATGTTGAGAAATTTTAAATTCGTTTGAAGACAATTTTCTTTATTTTCTTTGTTTTTGGAAAAATTATCCTGGTCATTTTCTGTGTTCGCAGGATTATCCGAAATTGTCTGTGACGTATTATGGATTACTGGAGTGCCTGGCGCAGGATCACATGGCGTTCCTGTCTACCCTCGAGCCGCGTGTATTCTTGTACATTTTGTCAAGCATCAGCGAAGGCCTCACGGCACTAGGTGCGCTTAAAGACTCCTTCACAGGTCTGTGCGGCTGATGAATTCTTTTCAAGTGATATCGTCGTAAATTAGTCGTCGATATTCCTTATCTATATTCTTACGCCTTTTGTCCTCTAGTGCTTGTTTGCAAGTTCCTAGCAGTTTACTCGGCTTGGAATGTATATTCTTCGCCATTGAATCATTCAAAGAATGTTTACTTTTGTATATTTCTTGTATAGATACTTTTTTCGAATCCTACTTGATTAGATCTAAAAATTAATGCTAAGCATCTTGAAATGAACTAAATTTTTTCAATTTATTTAAACTATACTTTTTTTTATTTATTTTGTAAAAACGTAGTTAATTATTACTTTATTTTTGTGTAATCTTACGTGGAAGAAGCTTTAAATTACTTGATTCACTTACGTATGTTTATTGTATATTTTTTGTACCAAAAATTTATTCTTGCATGCAATAAAACATCAATTCATGTATGCTCTTTAACAATATCCGTAAAATAATTCATACTTTCAATTAATATACTTGAGTTTATATATATATAATTTGTTCTTCCACATAAACGTTTAATATACCTAAATTTAAATTTCGTTCATATGCACAAAACGTCGTACACGCAAGCTGTATTCTATATCTATTATGTAGAAAACACGGGCACGAAGAGGATTGAAGCGTGAGATACTTAGGCCATTTAATCAGGTCTCAGCACTCATATTCAGCCGCACAGCTGGCCTTTTACTAATTCATTATCATTTTATTTTGTGTTTGTTGTTCTAATTTTTTGCATGGCTTGCTTCATATCAACATTCTTGAAGTACTAGCCTTAATTTCCAAGTACGATGCACTTGCCTGTATCTGGGAATAATTAATAAATATATTATTTTATATTTTCAAAGAAAAAATGATTGATTTTTCTTGATTTCAGATACAATGATTTGTAATGGATGTTGTGTGACACTAGATCATATTGTAACATACTTGTTTAAGCAGCTCTATCAAAAAGGTAAATTTAAACATAATTTTTTAGATTATATTTTTGTAAATTATATGGTTATATAAGAAATTTATGAAATTAAATTTTATTTTTTTTAAAGCTGGTATGTATCCCGGCAAAAAGAATACAGTTGTATCTACTGGTGGTGACTTGTTTTTACAAGTTTTAAAACAACATCCCGAGATTCTTCAGCAGATACTAAGTACTGTTTTAAATGTGATAATGTTTGAGGATTGCAGAAACCAGTGGAGTATGTCAAGACCTCTTTTAGGTCTTATACTTTTAAATGAAGAAGTTAGTATTTGCCAAATTTATCTAATATGTTTCATATTGCTTTTAAGTTATTAACAATGTCCATGTTTTCTTTGTAGTATTTTAACCAATTAAGGGAAAATATAATTCGAAGCCAACCAGTCGATAAGCAAACATCAATGGCTCAGTGGTTTGATGCTCTCATGGACGGTATTGAAAGGAATTTACTCACGAAAAACAGAGACAGGTAATGAATTTTTGAAGCATATTATTTTATTATATTTTAATAATTTTAACTTATAATACAATTTTTTTTTAATTTTTATTTGCATAGGTTTACGCAAAACCTCTCGATGTTTCGAAGGGACATTAATGATTCATTGAAGGGTCGACAAACCATGAATTCGACAAACTCGGGCAACGACATGGTGACGTCGTAGTGATACTGCCGCTGTTCCTGTTACGTCGACAAATCATCCTCTAGGTTCTTGCCTGCCAAAATGCTTGAATGCGTGTATGTGCGCGCGAAAGAACGCTGGAGAGAGAAAGAAAGGGAAAGAAAGAGAGGGTGAGAGTATGAGCTACTGAACTATTAAATTAAAAATAGCAAAACCTTGAATTGTGGATACGTCAAAAAGATGATCGAGTAAATACAAAGATTTTACACACAAAGACTGCTGCTCGGCTTCCTATTCTTCATAGTATCGCACTGTCTTTGTATACTCTTCGGTTCGATACGATCTAAAATTTCATATTTTCTACAAAAGTCGTTGAGACTAAAGTTTTGTGACAATTGGAATTTTCTGAGAAATCTCTGGTCGGAAAAAATATTGTAACGCATTTTTTTCTAAATTTATTTTCAAAATTGATAATACAATAAATTTTGTAAATTAATCTGACTATTTAGGAATTTTCCACATAATATAATTATTTAATACAAAGAAACAAATGAATTTTCAAAATATTCAAATGATTTTCTAACCAGAGGTTAAACACTCTAAAAAGTTAATTTGTTGATTTTTTTTTTTACCAATTTGATTAATTTACTCTCTGATAGTAATTATTTTATTTTTAAAATCTATTAAAATTTTTTGTAAAAGTGGTTAAATTACAAAGCAATAGAACTAAGACGTTTTCAACTTTTTTATGGATATGTACAACAAAAGTAGTAAAATGAATTGTTGGTCTTCGCCAATTACTTCTAATAAGGAAGTGATTTCTCTGAAAGATTTTTGAGACATCAAGTGTCATACGCTCTGCAAGTGTAAAATTTATATACAATGGACTTTAAAAGCTTTTAAAGCTGGTAACTATAATTTTATTCATTCAGTCAAACTGCTGTGAGCAATGTAAACAATTGTACATGAAGAATAATCAGCAAGTAGTGTGAATCAAGAATGTGTAATACGTAAAAAAGAATTATGAACAGAAGGCGATATATGAAGTTTATATACAATATTCCCTAAATCATATTGAGATAAATGAGTAAAGTGTTTTTCGAGTGCTTTGGCAAGTCTCTTGTAGGCTTAGTGATCGTGGGACTAGCTTTTTTAGGATCCATCGTTGCAATAAATTACGTAGTTTCGAGTCCATGCATTCCCGCACAGTAAGAAAAGAAATGCAGACAATCTACAGACGTCGTACTCTCGTTATCTTTTTTACGTGAATCAGATGTAATTAATTTTTGTTACCTTCACTTTATTTGTACCTTTGTTTAATGAGAATTGAACATTTTATCACTTTTTAACTGAAGATTTTGTTATAAAAAAGCATAATATTTAATAAAAAGACAACACTTTGACTTACTTCTTCTTTACGTTTATCGATCTAAGACGTTAATTTAAGATAACATTTTTCGTGTTCGACAGAGACGAAAGTCGTAGGAAAGACAAAAGATTACAAATAAAAGTCGCATACACGGTCGCCGTCTTTCCTTTTCTTTTTTACCTAAATCAGTGTATAATCTGTGTACTTGTGATAATTATGTCGTTTGGGTGTTGCGTCTACACAGGCCCGCACGTAAGCTAAGTGCCGAACGTTTGCCTTTTTTCACGATTACCGGAGGAGAAAGGTGGAATGAAAGGAAGAGTCTTAGAACTGTGTAGAAAACTGTGTTGCATTCCGCATTTCTGGAAATGGTATATCAGCAGAAGTTTGTGGAAGAGGAGACAAAGAAAGAAAGATATAAGGAAACTGGTCTTGTTTTTCGCTGTGCGAATGCTAAAGCATGCTTTGTTAAACTGAAATTTGAAGTGTGTCAATGATGAAAGTCACTGTTTTGTCGGTGCTTACATATTTTCCCAAATGTTTTTACGTTTAAACTTCGTAGCCTGCTTATAAATATATTCGATTGCCGAGTTGTTAAAATACTGAAATAGAAGGGAAAGGGAGAGGGATGAATGAGCACCGATAAAGCCTGTATTTTTTCATTGGTGTGCAGAAAAATTCTAATCGAAAACGAGTACAATCAAAAAAGAGCGACGTATTACATAGAAGCACAAGCTAAAAGTGAAGCAAGAAGTATAGACGACGAAGATTATTGATCAAATTGGTCGACGACTAATCGATTAAGTTGAAAATATGAATATTTATTTCGTATTTGTAATAAAGAAATACTCAAGATTTCCTGTTTCAACATGATTTCGAAAAAAAAAAATTGTTAGTTTATGTGTAATGAATGATAAGGCGTTTTTTCATTTTGCCAAGATCTAAAATATTGCGATTAGGCTTAAGATAAGTTCGCTTCACTTTTATAAGAAGAATCTGACAATTCTATGAGTGTACGTTTGTCTTCTTTGGTAGGATTGACCTTTGCCTGAGGGTTTGACTCTCGCCATATTTTTGATAGCAGCGTCGCCCCTTGAAGTCGCGTTGAGCTTGTCCTTTAATGCTTATTTCCCATGCATTTTTTAAATATAATAATGTTTGTTTAATATTAGAAGAATCACTTCTCTCATTTTGATGGTTTTTATGTAGCTATTTACTTTTTTTTTGAAAAGCTTTAACAATAATGCGTCACGATAAAAATAAATGAAGTGTGTTCGGTTGAACGTTCAGCTTTTGAAAAGGTTTTTTTTTTAATTTTAAAGATATCTTGATGGAGCAATTTTTAATATAACTTTGTAAAATATATATTTTAGAACATTTAAAATAATGTAAATATATATTGCAAAAGATATGAGCTTTTCAATTAAGTTCTAGTTTAAAAAGTGAGTGTTTTAAAAATATTTATGATTAACATGATTACGAATGCGTTAACAGCCTTATAAGTGTGTCAGAAAAAACTAATGTTCTAACGTACCCGCTCTTGTATTCTGCAATTTATTAAATAAGTAAATGAACGTCAAAATCTATGAAGGTCATTGACAACATTTTTTCCAATGTGATCAATTCATTACCTGCAAGTATGTAAAAATTGAAAACTGTAACTGCATAAAGTATTTTTTACAAAACCGCTTGAATAAAATGCAAATTACATCGGTAGCAATGTGAAAGATTTTTGTCGCATCGATTATAAGTATGTATGCACGCCAAGCCGATGAAACTACATATGGAAAACAGAGAGTACATACGCTTTTTTAGATTTGAATAAAATGATAAAACGCGAAAGAGCGAAAGTGAGAGTAAAAGAGAGAAAAAGAGAAAGAGAGACGTTATATGAGGCGTTTCATGTCAACTGCCCCAGCGCCGCACGCGAGCGCCAAATCGTGCTATTTCTAACTCATGTTTAT
>JAYJLV010000056.1:14499051-14511518 GCA_036873485.1 Torymus texanus
ACATCGGAAACGCTTATGAAACAATTTTTTTAGTTACATTTTAGTATCATAAACATGAGTTAGAAATAGCACGATTTAGCGCTCGCGCGCGGCGCTAGGGCAGTTGACATGAAACGCCTCATATACTATACGAGTGAAAAAAAATATTGCGGTACATCGGTACACTTAAAGCGTGACAAAGAAAACGAAGAGATTTTTCCTCTGAAGAAGTGCGCTCACCTTTTGCAAAGGGCTGAAAGAGAAGAAATAGAAAGCAAAGGCGCCATGGCAATCGTACTTCTTGTTATGCTCCAATTTTATTGTACTAGAGATATTTGTTTATTAAGAGACACAACAGCAACAACAAAACCAGCGACAAGAACAAAAAAAATGGACGATAAGTGGGTTTGTTATTATTTAATAAAGCGATATGACATATTAAAAATAAACAAAATCGTAATGAGAAGTTACTATAAAAATAAATAAGTATATGAAAAACTGGGCATTCGAAAAGTTCGTTATTTATGATACTATTTCTTTTACTTTTGAATCCATTTTAGTTTTTAAATGATTACAAAATTAAGAATAACGGCATGTTTTTATTTTATTTTCTTTGCACATAATAATACCAAAATATTTTGGCATAAAACTAAAAAAAACAGTGGCATGAATAATTAAAATATACTCATACTCGATATGATACTTCAGTAATAAGGCATAGATACGGAATCCGAATCAGGGCCAGATAAAGATGAATTATGTAATTTCAAAGAGAAACAATATATTTTGTAATCGTTGTTTAAATTTTAGTAGAGATCTTTTTTAGATTTAAACAATATGAAGAAAGACTATTTACTACTTTATAAAACTTTAATGAAATAATGTCAATAAATATGTTTGTAAACTGTAGATTAAATATTTAATATTTACAGATCACATCTCTTATAAAATTTATTTTTTAGTTTATAATATTCCGCATTTATTTGAATTAGTAAAAATTATTTATTATTTTTAAATATAATATAATAATTTTTATCTAAATGATTGAGAATTATAAATGAAAAGAATATGTGAAATTATAATGATTTGTTAACTTTTTATTTTAAGAAATTAACAAGAAAATAAGTTTTGCGCGATAATTATTTTTACACTATAGATAAGCATAGCTATAATTACTCAACTCTCGATCTAATTTCAAGTATACGGTTCGTAACGGTATTTTATATATACAAACACTTAAGATTGACGTATCATTCATTTGTTGCCTTGACACCGTGTGTACACCGCGATCAATAATTCGAGAAATCCTTTCAACTGGGGGTGTAACTCAGTGGTAGAGTGTCTGCTTCGCATGCTGAAAGTCCTGGGTTCAAATCCCAGCTCCTCCAAAGCTTTTCTTCTTTTTTGCACACTCATATTCGACGCGGGCGCCTAATGTACCGGCAGTTTCAGACAGCAGGTATAGTAGTCGGGGGGGTCTTGTCATCATTTTGCTACACACCAGGCGCACAGACGAACGTGAGCGGCCTCTACAGCTCAATAAGCAACCTGGGGGTGTAACTCAGTGGTAGAGTGTCTGCTTCGCATGCTGAAAGTCCTGGGTTCAAATCCCAGCTCCTCCAAAAACTTTTTTTTTTCTTCGTTTTTATACATTTGTTAAGGTGATGATTCGTGTTAATTTTAGTACTTCTTGAAGTTGAAATTAGTTTAAGCACATTTTTCTCAACAATAGAATATTTCCAATTGTATCATTTGTTGATTTTATTATTATTAAATATGTTTTTACGTTAAATTATGTAATAATAATTATTTTTTATTAGATATTTTAATAATGCGTTGCTATTTAAAAATTTTTATAATATATATCATGCATGCAGTCCTTTATATTTTTTCGTAAAACGTATTTTGATGTGTTACAATAATTATTAAACCTTTAAATGATGATAATACAGACTTTTTAATTATAGTCTGATGGTAATTATTTAAAATTTTCATTAATGACAATATTATGATAAATATATGAATAAATTCATTATTGTCAAAACTAGTAATGAGACTTGACTGAGATGTTGTAGCTTAATGAAATTTATATTTACGAAAATATAACTTATAAAGTAAAGTTCCGTTTAGCAGAATCGATTTATATTACTTAAAATATTTCTAAAAAATTAATTTCATTAGCTCATATAATTTTTTACCTAACTGTAGGTGAATAATAACTAAATGTACACAAATAAGTTTTCGCGTAGATATTTATAAATAATAGATAGAAAAATATACGGATATTTTTTCCAGAAAATAATCTTTTTTTTTTTAGACAAATTCGTTTTTTTCTCATAAGTACAATATTTCTTATAAATGCAATAGTATCTGCATAAAAATTGATCTGATTTTAAAATGAAACGAGAAGAGGTATCACATCTACATCTAAGAAATTGCATGTAGTCAGATCTTTTCACCATTATTATCTAATATACAATACTTAAAAAAATATAAATTATGCTGTAATTAATTTTTTCATATTATCTTTGTTTCAATTTGTATTGAATATAAAATCAGATTTTATCAGATTTAAAAGTTAGCTATCGCAATAATTGTTTCTAAAAATGCTTTTATATTACTCCTTCAACATTTTAAATTATTGAATTGAAATTTTTAAAATGTAATATTTAATTTCTAGAAATATATTTAAAGATATATAGTATTTTAACAACAAAAAAGATGTCAGAAGAAACAAGTGAAGAAGGCTATGATAAAATTATATTATTTAATAATAAATAAATTATAGTTTATGGAAGCTAAAAAATAACACAGTTTAAGATGATGTATAAAATTTATTTTATTTTTAATAAGTATTTTAAAGTTTTACAATACTTAAAAGTATTCTTTTTCTTAAAGTTTTATTTATAACCTTTAAAAAGAAAGTACAAAGTTAAATACAAACGTAGACTAGATAAAAATATATGTAAAAAAAAAAACGTTATTTAAATTTAAGTTGGGATTATTCGTATATTTGTTATCCGAGAACTCATCCGTATAAATGAATTGAGACATTTTTTTACAATTATATTAAGACATGTTTAGATCATAATTATGTCAATTGTATAATGCTCAAGGTAAAACTGCTATTCCAACTATTTATCGGGATAAGCGAATGTTATAGTATTTTTATATCCGACAAATTCTAAAAATTATCCCAGCTCTATTTTAAACATAATGCTACAAATTTTCTATTATTTGTTATTAATAAATAAAACGAGCTCTTGTACATTATACAACTTATAAAAATTTGTTATAAATAAATACATAATACATTACAATGAAATATTTACATACATAAATACATATATAATGTAACATTACATCGTGTCAAATAGATTTCGATGATTAATTTATATATATTTTTGCAAAGAACTGTCGTGCGTCCCGAACCATTGATAAGCACTTGAGCAGCAGGAGACGCGGTAAATTCTAGCCCAGTCTAGTCACTCCTGCGGCACTAGTACTTAGGAACAGGACGGGATTTTAAGTCTTTGTCAGCTGGCTGAACTCGCTGCTTGCAAATACCGTTGGTTACCACGCCACTTCTTCTGCTCGCCTGTTACTTCTCCTTTTTCTTCTTTTTTTTCCAACTTTCGATTCAAGACGAGTAGTGCTGTTTCACGGTGTGTCAGGTACTGCATATATAGTCTGTAAAAATACGGTAGGTTAGCTGTTGCATTTACATATAAGTAGATAAATTTAAATAAAAATTATTGCACCGAACGATTTATATTTTCGTATCTTAGCTTTATTTATCACAATTTACCGAAAATCATATTCTTTCTAAAACTAACCGATAGAACAGCATCATAGTAATTGAATAACATCGTCGATTATCGTTACGCCTCCATATATATACTCGAGAGAAAATCGACAGTCCTCCTATATATCCACGATTTACAAAACTTCTCCGAGAACATGCGAACAACTCGCTCGCTCGTCGTCAAACAACCCAAAATAGTACTCTTATACATGCGCGCGCGCCCGTGCAAGCGCCTAAAACGGTCGTATATAAACGCGCGCGTGGAGAGAGAGAGAGAGAGAGAGAGAGAGAGGGGCACCCACCCGCGTGTGCGCGGCGCAAATCGGTCTAATTCGGTCTCCTCAAAGATTTTTCACCGCGACGTGTCGAAGAGTCGAGCGTTGCACGCGTGCGGGCGGCTTATACTGCTCTCCCGCGCCGGAAGTGCTCAATTGAAATATTATGGATCGGAAGGAGAGAGAGAGAGAGAGAGAAAGAAAGAGGGGAGATGCGACAAAGAGGAGAGAGAGAGTGAGTGAGTGAGCTAGATGTGCGCGCTGGGAATGGGTTGATAGGGGGGAGATGTTGAGAAGTCAGGGGATATAGGGTTTCTTTTGTAATACGAGTATACTGAGCTGTTGGGCTTATTTTTTGTTTGGTTTGGATTTTGTGACAGTATCAAAGTAATTTGTTTTTGATTGAGGTTTAAATTAATAAAATTAAAATTTTTTTTCATATAATGGTAAAGAAAATTGAAATTATTTAGAGTTGTATAGAAAGGATTTGAAAGAATTTTGAAAGTTCACTTTAAACAAAATTAAATAAGATTCAAAACGATTTATCGTCAATTTAATTCTAATTCAAAATCCAATAAATAACAAAATTAAGCCTGCTCACATCAGGGACACTTCTTGCTTACCTTATACGTTCCCAATCATCCTACAACTATTTTCCACCACGAAAGCCCCTATCTTCCCTCTTTCTCATTCCTAAATTCTCAAACCTAATCCCCTATTCCTTCTTATAACTTTCCCATCATCGTACAACAAAATCAAAAACCCTCCCACCCACATCCCATCCAACGTGAGAGAACCCATGTCACTCATTGAAAGCGCGCATAATATACATACCCGCACATTGCGCGTGGCCTCATCGTCAACGCGGACGGGGCGAATTAGTATCCAGTTAAAGCGAAATGAAGGAAATCCTAATAAAAGACCGGCTGCGATAAGTGCTTGCCGTGTGCCCCCGCGAACGTACATTGAATAATTGCGATGGGGGAGCGCGTACGCGCTAAGTAGCAGGTAATTGCGAGCGAGAGAGAGAGAGAGAGAGAGAGTGAGTGAGTAATTTAGAGATCGCGTGACGCGCGAAAATCGTGGGCGAGTGAAAGAGACAGAGAGATTGCGGATGCTGTGGGATTCGATGACTGGGAAAGAAAAATATAGACATATGTAGGTTGATTTGGTTGTGGATGGGAAGTGACGTTGAGTGTTGATTATTCTAAGGTTTTTAATTGAGGATAGAAAATTTTGTGCTAAATGTGAATTAAGATGTTAAAGAGACCGTAGGTATGATAATTTTATCGCTATTATTTTACAACCATGGTTTTAAGTAATATATACCCATACGTATATATACACTCATGTATTTTGCATTCTTGCAGATGCAAAACAAAACTTTGTGACGAATCGTGTTTAGGCTAAAAGATGTGCGACATTCTTCTTCAAATCTAAGTTCACGTTACAGATTCAATATTTAAAAACATTCTACATAACTTCTTATTAAATGAAAGAATTGACAGTACTGAGCACGGATTTCTTTGTGGTTATTTAAAGCTGATACAAAAATAATATTGTGCTTCCTCTACGTGAATTTTACTTGAAAGAGCATGAATATGTATACATAGTAAATGAAAAGTAACAGTGAAACAGATCCGACGGCAGAAAAAAAGATTCCCAAGCTTGTGTATAATCGTATCCCGAAATAGAAGCATTAGCTAAGCAACAAGTGATTACACGTGTAGATGCCACAAAGAGATAATTCATCACAATACTATTTTTATACAAATGAATGAATTTCAATATTATAATTTATTTGTATTCGGCGGAAATGTTTGCCTTTTGTGTCGAATATTTTTTAAAGTCAACAATGTTATTTATCTACATTTTAGAATTTATTCCAGATTAATAATGTAGTTAAAAACTTAATAAAATCTTATTGAAGGTACAACTATGTTGTTAAAAATTTTACTGTAGACTGTAATTATAAAACAAAGCAGGGTACGAAACTGTATAGTTAAAGAATTCAAAGCATTTCTTTTTTATTTCATGATTCAACTAGACGACGCAATCAAACTCTTAGGCCTTACTAAGCACTTCCTTTATAAAGTCTAATCATTTAATTAAACCGCCGTGAAAGGCCGACACGTTTCCTATCTTACCGGCATTATGAGCTTGATTGAAATTATTAGTTATTGCGAGCATCTTTTTTTTGAAAAACCGTACCGTGAATTCATACCAATTCAATTTCATTCAGAAAGTGTTAGTTAAGTGGTTTCGCAGAATATGCTATCATTTTATTACAACCATGCAAGAGGACAAAAAAATTTCATGTTTCTTTGTATTAAAGGTTGTAACAAATTGACTGCTTTTTTATAAGGAAACTTATTACGAATTTTTACATTTCTGAACAACATAGAACTCAATCTCCTAATATTTATCAAAATCAACAACATTTCATCACCGATATTCCCTTAAATTCTTTTCAATAACCCTCACACCACGGACCACGAAATACTCCGCACTACCAACTATACCCATCCTCTTCTCTCCAACTGCGTTGAATTCCATCTCGCTGCCTGTACACTATATGTATATATATATACACACACATATATCAATACTATGCTGTATAATACGAGCGTCGTCGAGTTATATGCGCGACGACGAAAAACACAGTGGCCCTCATTGAGCTTCCCCTCTACTCCTTTTTTTTCACGCGCTCGTGTTTCGCTCGACTCTTGTGTATGTGTGTGTGTGTGCGATGCGATGTGTTGCTTGGGGTCGTCCCTCTTTAGACCGTATATACGACCGATGCTGAATAGTCGGCGTGACCTGTTGCTTCTCTGTGCGCACGTGCGCGCGTCGGTGGCCCTGGAAGTATTCGAAAAAAGAAGTCTGTTAGAACGATCGTTGCGTGGAAATTGGTTGGAAAGATAAATGAATTGGTATTTTTAGTTAATTTTTTATTTAAAAAGTATTGGGAAGAACATTTTTTGACGTAGCGATAAATTGTATATGGTTAATGGTTCAAATGTATAAGGATGAAGTGCATTATTATCGTGTCAACGAACTTTTTTTTTTCCTCTCAACTTTCGTCATGCTAATCTTGTATATAATAATCAATGCATTTGATCGATTACGCAATCGTTGTACGTTTCAGACTGTGTATCTCGGAGATGTAATAAGAAAACCAAAGATAAGATATACAAGTGGAAGGTGATAAAAGATAAGTGTTAGGTCATTCTGAATCCTATAAAGCAGTGATTTTAGTTCAATAGAGAGTTGAATACTCTGTTTTTCATCATATATAACACAATATAAGATGTATAGAAATTCTGATTTAGTCATAGAGGAATATTTTTTATTATAAATTTTTAGTTAAATTCTCTGCTATGTTTGCTTTTATTATAACGAGCAGTAGCTGAGCATATATAAAGTCATAAAAAAATGTAACTATAAGAAACGTAAAATGAATACCTATTTATAAGTATATGCTCATTTAATTCATCCCGAGAAGATCGTTTAAATTTACAGCATTTAATACTCATATAAATTCGATGCACGAAGACGCGTCAACATGCGAGCGCTGATTTCTTCGCGAAAATTTCATTCGCTCCCATTTAAATGGTATATATAATTGATCGACCACGTGAGATCACATGATACGGTATTAAGACGTGATATGAATAATTTTTTATATGACTATTCGCATACAGTATTCAAGTTTTACAGTATAATATTTCAACAATCACAAAAATTCTTTTCATTCGTACCCTCAAATATAAACAAACCATAGCAAATCCAATCACTCAACCCACACGAACACAAGAGAAAAAAAAACTGTTTCAACATCTCGCAGCTCCCGTCCTTACGGCAAGATCAATTCCCGTGATCCGAATCACATCGACGTCCGTCTATTCCTCTCTCTCTCACTCTCTCCTTTTCAGAAGCGCCGCACACGCGTGCTCATGCATCACAAATCGGCGTCGCAGAGACGAGGACACGCTCGACTTTTCCGCCCTGAATGAGCTCCTTATGCGAGCGTGCATGCACACGTCTACGTATTTGTGTGCGCTTTTTGTGCGCTAGTGTGGGTGGCATGAATGGAGGGTTATAGAAGAGGGTGTGTGTGTGTGTGTATATATATATACACACACACACACACACACACGAGAAGTATAGCTATGGTGATCGGTTGCAAGATCGTGTGGTGCGGTGTTATATAGAAATGTTGATACTTTAGTGTAGATGCGGAGATTAATAATTTGCAGGATTAAGGTGAAGATGATGCGTGGGGTTTTTGTAGTTGTGGTGGTAAAGTGGAGAAATGCTGGGATTGGTAGACGGTGCGGAAATGAAAACTCTTCTGTGTTTATGTGTAATTTGACGTAGAGAGAAAAAGTTATAATGCTTTATTAGAAAGAAATGAATCAGTCTTTGATATGTGTGCAAATAATTTAGGACTGAAGAGGAAAAAAATGTATATAAATTATCGCATTTTGTGATGTGTGATTCAAGTAATGCACTATATTCATACGAGTAAAATGTTCGTTCATATTATCTAGGCAAGATTGACTCACATATTACAATAAATTACAACGTTAAACCATCTTGGTTTTTATATAAAATGTTATACGATAATTTAATTAATATTGTAATAAATGATATTTAGTACCGTATTTTTCACAATAGAACCAAATTTTTTAAAGTAGGTGGGATACGCGCATAAAATATATATTGTATACAAGCCGTCATGAGTTACGAGCTGACGTCACTTAATTTTACGACGATTTACCGCGACTATACTGTCACGTCATCATGAAATAATTTTTAAACTACTGTAATGCTCTTAATTCTGAAGTTAATTGAAGGTATGCAGAAAGTAAAGCCGATAAATCAAAAATATCTAACTACATAGTGTTCAACGTGAAAGTATTTCATTGACTCAAACATTTATACTCAACGAAAATTACTCTGTAAATATTTAGGTTTACGTTTAAGTCAATACAAAATTTTTCTCGCATATAAAATGGAATTTTGACAAAACAGTTTGACAATAGACGGCAAAAAAGCACTTCAAATAAGCCTAATGAGGTCAATCTGCAGTCTCGAAAAAAAGTTATAAGATAAGCTATCTATATACAAGGAAACTGAAGATTACTTTTCAAAATATTTGTTTGGCCAAGAGAAAGTATTATACGAAATGAAAACCAACTCATTAACGCAAAACATTTTAAATCAATTTTTAAACTATATAATATATACTTTTCACCATAACAGCAACAACAACAAAAATAACACTTACAACTCAACTTCTCCAAATATATTTCAACCAAAAAACCTTACACTCACAGCACCCGAAAAAACTCTCTTTTGCATCGCACCCACGAGTAAAAGTGTAAAACATGTCGCTAAAGCGCGGCAGCAACGACATGCACGAGGCTTGTAGTTCCCGGCGACGGCGTCGATTACGTGCCCTCGCACGCACACACACACACACACACAGATATACAGACAGAATCGCACACGAGTGTATATTATACATTGCATGGCTTGCAGATTCACAGCGGCGCGTATAATGTATCTCACTGTCTCGCGCGTATATAGCACCCGTCTCGCGAAAACCCTGTGCTTGGTGCGCGCAAGAGCTCGTGTGTGTAGGAGAGAGAGCGAGAGAGCGAGAGAGAGAGAGAGAGAGAGAGAGTAGCTCCAATTAACGCTAATTCCCGCTAATGCGAGAGAGACTCTCCCCTTTGCGCGGCTGCTCTTCAATGTCGAAATTGCGCCGGCGAGGCGGGAGCTGAGGAATGCCTTTTGTTTTTTTTTTTTCTTTTTTTTTTTTATTCTGAGAGAGGCCGGTGTACGATGATGGTTTGCGAGTGGGGTAAGTTTGTTTTGTGCGTGGTTGTTCAGGAATATGGTTGGTATATACATTTTATTGACGAATTGAGATATTTATATTAGAGAAAGTGAAAATGAAAATTGTAATCAACATTGTTAGAAGTGTGCTTAGCCAGTGTTTGAAAAATTATGATTATTTGGAAAATTCGCGAATTTATAATGACTTTGATATAGAATTAAATTTCATTTCAACGATGTCACAGGTGGGAAAGAAAAACTTGGTCGTCACGTGTGACACGTGCACAGGATAGTATATTTTTAATGACGTGAGACCTTCATGTGACTTTTTAAAGTAACCTTCGAATTAGAATCAGAAAAAATGGTAGGTCGAATACTGTATCAAGTTTAATCTTAGAATCGATTTGGCCTTGGCAATTAAAACGTGTAATTTTAGTTATTTCCGACAATAAATTACAGTATAAGTAAGCAGTGTTTTCAGTAGAATTTCGAAATTCCTGTGCAAAATTATGAATATAAAAGTTAAGAAGAAAAAAAAAAATTAAAAATTTCATACCGCGTTACATATACAAACTCACCCCAAAAATAAGACATCCGCACAGTTCGTTACACCCATCAAAAATTAAACTTCACCATGCGCGCGTGAAATGTTTCGTTTCTCAATCTGAGAGTGAACCGATACACATACCATTGAATTGACAATGCGCAGATGTTGATTTTTTCCTCGGCACGCGCTCGCAGAGATGTGTACAAGAAGCACGTGTGTTATATACCCTATAGGTATGAGCTTCGTTTGTGTGGATCGAATTTTCCTTCCAGATGGTACGCACGCCGCGTCATTATTGCAAGCTCGCTCTTGGAAAATTATGTTTTATATAATAAGTTCGTAGATCACGCGTGTACACGGCCCTGATCTAACAGCGCGCACGTATAATCAAATCAGAAATGTTTAACGAATTTTCTCGCTAAGGTGTATAGAGTAAGGTAGAGCAGAAAAGCGGCAACGAGGCCGAACGCGGGTTAGCACTTGGTATGTAGTGTCCGTTAATTTTCGAAATTCGCAGCTACATGTTTACCAACTTTTCGGCTTCTTCACGTTTACGTATTATGGCTATGCGACTATGTAATAAAAAAGCGAAAAAACTGCCCAGAGGGTGTATTTATATTGCATTGGTAATTGTGTATTGATGAGGGTTTCGTTTTATTAGTAGAATATTTCGTTATATTGTGTAATTCGAAAAAAAGAGGAAAAGAAGAGGAATAAAAGAAATTGGTTACTTGAAGATTACAGAACCTTAATTTACGTATAAAATTAAACATGTACAAAAAATGACTAGATTTCATATATATATATATATATATATATATACACACCGATCAAATCAACCATATCGTCCGATTTATAGCGACACAGTGAGAGTGTACACAGTACTTATAGCAGCCGGTTAAACGCTACGGCTTCTACCGCGCGAGAAAGCGCAGTATTATCGTTAAAGAAGTCGCCCCCGGGTCAAGAAGCCAAAGAAGATAAACGGAGCGCTGGGAGAGCACGCGTGAGATTTTTTCCAAACCTATATATACGAGCGAGAAAAGCAAGCGCATGTGCACTGTTTTCAAGTAAAATTAACGAGTGCGTTCAATAAGTCGTTATTTTTTTTTTCCTTTAGTTATTGGTCTGTACGTAATGAGTTTGAGAAGGTTTGGAAACTTTTGAATTGTAGAAGATGCTTTTTTGTTATATATTTATAGAGTATTGTGTAATATGAATAATTTTTTAAGTAAACCATCGTTTTAGGAATGCAAAAATATGTTTACATTTTTGTTGTCCAATATAGAACGAAAATTTGGTTCAAACATTGCAGTCCTCAATAATGGCGATGAGTATATATTCTGTCACGGATATCTATACGAAGTTTTGAAGCTGTTTATCTTAGACTTATTTTTAACTCATTGTAATCTCACAAGAGCATATAACTCGGTTACGTGTGTAAGCCTGTAGCGGGAACTCTTTCCTGCGCATCTTCAAGAATGGCAACACTGTGCATGTTTCTTCATATATCCACGCGGCTACTCCAATTAAAATTAAACAATCATATTTATATGCTAACAATATCAAGTAAAATTCGTCGTTAATATCAGTGTATATGTATATGCGTGTTATTCGAAAACTATACCCATGATTTTGTTAAATATACAAAGATACCTCGACCGTTTACCGAGTCACTCAAAAGTGCAATATAACCCAAACTTCCTATATATACACATATACCGAAAATCCATCACTTTTATTCACTGCTATGATATACATATATACACGTATCACTAAGCGCGCACGTGTTGTGTTCGCACACATATATACATACATACATACACGGAGAAAAAGAAATCAGTAAAAATTACCGAACTGTCAAGTAACCCGGAGCCAGACTATGGAAAACCTAAGCTTTTTACCAAACTTTTTGGCATTTTTTAGGCACGACCTCTCCGGGAGGGCCTTATATATTCACCAGAGTAAAAGTCGATGTTTATGGATTATCTCGATGAATTTTCAATGAATCGTC